>JASSUY010012327.1:0-35647 GCA_032466535.1 Forpus xanthops
TCATAGCAGCCTTCCAGTATCTGAAGGGGGCTTATAGGGATGCTGGGGAGGGACTCTTCATGAGGGACTGTAGTGAGTGGACAAGGGGTAACGGGTTCAAATTTACACAGGGGTGGTTTAGATTGGATATAAGGAAGAAATTCTTTCCTGTAAGGGTGGTGAGGCATGAGAATGGGTTGCCCAAGGATAGTGTTCAAGTCTGGGTTGGACAGAGCCTTGGATGACATGGTTTAGTGTGAGGTGTCCCTGCTCATGGCATTGGGGTTGGAAGTAGATGATCTTAAGGTCCTTTCCAACCCTAACTGTTCTATGATTCTATGATCTGGAATATTCTGGTTTTAGGCTAAGTTCTCGATTTGAAAGAAACATCATTGCTTAGCATGTAGATTTCTGTGTCACAAGGGAAAATTAGTATTTGTAAATGTAATTGTTTGCTGTAAGTAGGAGAGTTTCACAGACCAAAGCCAGTAGTTACATTTTTAATGGCCCATTAGTAACCATAGATAATAAGGTAAGTAGTATAAATCAGTCATCAGAAAATTAGTTCAAGAGATGAGCAGGTTATCGCTAGATTTATTTAACCCAAGTTAAGACCTTAATTCTTAGCATGCCAGCACATGAAAGGGTAGTGTGATGAGCCTGTCAGGAAGGGTCTTCTATCGTGGGAAGAGAGCCAGAAAAGCTTAACTCATCAAGGTTTTAATGTTGCCTGTGTTGTAAAAGCTCTTGTCTAAAAGGAGATAAAGAAGATTAGGATTTTTTTTTTTTCTTTTTAATTTAAAGAATGGATTTTATAACCATACATTCATGCCACAGAAACAAGGGAATGTGTGCTGTACTTCCTCTTCATGGAAGTATTTGCTGTCTCGTTTTTGAGTGAGGTTCACTATATTCACTTCAGGTAGCTAAATTTTATACATCAGCAGGTCTTATAGTAATGCAAAACTTTGCAGTCTCCGAGTGCGTTTGCATTAGGGTTCTAGTTCTGACCAAGAGTGCAGGTCTAAATCACTGTGGTTCATGTCCAGAAGGTAGTATTGGAGTGGCCACATTGAATTCCTTTTTGATTAAATATAAGTGAAAGATGCATTCCTGGAGGTCCCTGAACATAGAGAAATGGCTAAAAGGAATTCAGTCTTGGCAAAATTAATCCAGAATAACCCACCAAGTTTGGTGTGCTGTACAGATGCCCATTTTCAGTAGCACTTAGTGGCTACAGATCTGTTGCTGTTGCAGCATACTGCTAAATATGATCTCTTGCAAGTAGTTTATGTCCACCAGCATTTGAGAGTATGCTATATGCAGAACAGTTATGAGTAGGCTTATAATTTCTGGCTCCTAATTAGTAAAATTTTTTAGATATACCTAATCATGTTAGACCATGATTAAAGTTATCCTTTGTTTCTAACCTCATGTGTAATGTAGCCCCTTTTATCTGAAAGCTACAGTCTCAAATTTGCTACTGAAACTGGTGGACCTTAAAGCATTTATGACTGAGCAATATGCCTGCAAAATTTGTATTGAGATATGCTTCAGTAACAAAACAGAAGACATCTTTATAAAAGCTTTCTTCATCTATTTTCCAAGAACAGTTCTTTAGGCTCCTAATTTTGCTATTTTGAAGCAAGGTTTGAGGGGTATTAACATTAGATTTTGTGGCAATTGGATAGAACAGTAAATAATATTTTGCAACACCAGATACTTCTTTTTAAGATGTTAAGCAGATTTAATAAGTAGCAAGATAGAAAAAAAAAGAAAATGATAGCAATATGAGATAAAGTCAGTTAATTAACAATGCATGTACAAAGACTTTCATAGTACTTGAGATAATACCATTGTACTGTATCTAAATATATGTCCAAATTAGAGACTTGGATGTCAGTCTTTAAAATACAAGGTATTCAACATCTTCAACATTTTGAATTATAACAAAATTATAATAAATGTGTATAATAATTCAAATGATATTTCTGGAAATCTGTTGGTTTTTTTTTTCTTTTTTTGCTTGACTGTAATTGAGATTTTTCTTTGCATTTTTTGTCATTTAATTGCTGTTCTTGACCCTGTAAACCAATGAAAGAACCAAGTTTAAAAAGCAGTTAATGTACACAAACATTAATCAAAGTTGCTTGATTATAGTTTATTGTTTGAAAGGCCATAGATTAATGATTCTATAGGATACACACTGATATGAAAGACTGAGTATACTTCTGGAAGCTTCTGATGCAATATTAATAAATGAAAAGACAAAACTTGTTTAATTTTGCTTCACAGTGTGTCAAGAATGCAAAAATAGTAACTTTGTTTGTCGCAGAACATCAGTGAAAAATTCTGTATTCTCTTACATTATCTGTTTGCGTCGTGGTACCAAAACTTAGCTTCCTGATAGAGTGATTCATTCATAAAACTAGTGAAAACTATAGTCCTTATTCTTATGTGCTTTTTATCCAGTACTTTTTGGGTAGTTCTTCTTATCCGTACAGAAAACTCTGAAGAATTTAGAAAGTTAGGATTTACACCATTAAATATCCACTCCTCAAAATGTACGAGGCAGCAGCGTGACGATAGTTGATTTTTATCTTTTGACTTTGATCCAATGCAATGGAAAGAGGTAGTGCAGGATTGAAAGCAGCCCGTTTCTATAAACAAACTATAAGTGATCAATGAATTCTTTCAATATTTCTTAAAGATCATGCATCTGTACATTCTGTCTTCTGTTAAATAAAAAGTGACAGCACATATGATGAAATTATGGTTCTTTAGTTTAATCCTACTTTGTTTAATGAACAGGCGGATTGACATTCTCTGATATCTGTAGCAGTTTTACTTTTCTCCTCAACTAAGTGCCAAGGGCTTTTAGGCCAGTGCGTTTCCTAGTGTTAGTATATGACATAATTAAAACAGTAACGAGTAGGTAATAAAGCACATAATTATGAAACATTTCTTTGGTAGAGATGCTAAGTGGGTAAGCTCTGCTTAGGTTACTGCAGGTCTGTTTATCTTCTATAAAAATTAGTTTGTGGAACTGAAAACAAGATATGAACAGATTTTCTTGGGTAGATAAAAACCAATTCAAAATACCATATAGGTAAAGTTTTTTAAAACAAGAGAGTATGTTGAGATTGGTTTGCAGGTTTCTCTGAGTATTTAAAATTTAAAATCCAGGAAGGGTTGGGTTTTTCTATTCAGTTGACAAAACAGATAACTGTCTTTATTGTTTTATGAATGTGTTAATTACTAAAATTGGAAAATTAATAAACTTTTTGTACAGAATAAGATCATGACATAGAAGTTCTCACTAAAACAGATGTGGGGAGAAAAGGTGGAAAAAGATTTTTATTCATTGTAAATGTTCAAGGTGAATTTGAGCATAATCATAATCTGGATCTGTACATTAAATCTGTACTTTTTTGAATACTTTGCAACTTTTAGAAATTGTCTAAGTCTTGATATAAAATCTTTAAGTCACGCAGAACTAATGCACTGTTAAAAAATAGGTACCATATTTGCAGTGTAATTACATTCTGCCAATCTCTATCTAGTTTTTTTCTGCTAGAGAAAAGATCTGTCTCCTTTTCTGTATGTGTCAGCTAATAGTGATCAAACAATCTTTTAATATTCTCTGAGTGACCTTTAAGGTTGAGCCTCTTTTGTTTCTCACTGCCAAGTTTATTTTTCAGTCATTCTGTAGCTGTTTCCTGATCTGGTTACAGTCTTTGAAATATTCACAAGAGTATGACATGAGCACCAGATGTGCGATTCTATTAATGGTCTTATGCTACTGCATAGAGATACAGCAGACCTTTTGAATTTATTTCTCTGCCTGTATTTGTCCTTTTGAATTCAACATTGTATCACATGTTCAATTCCATCATGAAAAGTTGGTTTTGATCTCATTGATTTCAGATGCAGTCCCGTGTTGTCTAAGTTTGGCCCATGGTTTTTCAAATAATGACAGTGTATATATGATTTCAGTCAAACATGTATATGGCTGACAACATCTATTCAGCTAATCCTAAATACATTCACTTTTTCCAAGCAGTCTTTGTCAGGCTTTTCTTTCACGTCCTGGGAATACAGTACAAGTTTGGGATGAGAACATTCTGCAGGTCCCCTTCCTTCTCTAGCAACATTCATTCTATATGAACCATATTTTGCTGACACTGCGTCTTGTAGCACAAGATCAAGTGACTTACAGAAATGTCAGCATATTATTTCAAAGCCCTTATCTTATCAAAAAGAGTCTCTGTGTAACTGAAAAAGATAGAAAATTATTTTGCTGAAACTAGTATTCAATAAAGCAATGTTGATTGACATTAACTCCAGCTCCTAATTTATTAGTTATTATATATCAGGATCAGTGTCAAACCATATAGTCTGTAATTTCCCATAATACTCTTAAAAATATTTGACAGTAGTTGAATTTTCAACTCTTGTATAATTCTACCAAGTAACTGATGTAAAAATGAATGTCTTGTTGAAGAGTTACAATACACTAAACAACAAAACAGTTGCATGTAGTTGGGAGGAGTGATTTGGAAACATGCTGAATTGCACATTTTGTTGCTTTTTGTTGGTTTTAATGACATCACCAAAGATTAACCTAATGCGTTCTGTTAGTGAAATAGGATCAAACTACTCAATGGAAAAGAAATCCTTCAGCCTCTCTTCAACCTTTGGCAAAACTCTTGTCAACTTCAAAGTCAGTTCAATTAGCAATAGTAGGTCTGAATAAAAGTAGCTTCTGCAGAAATTAGAGGAAAGGACTGGTATTTTCAGAGAGGCAAACCTAGATCATTGAATGTTATACAGAATCTGTCTCTTTTTTTTAAAAAAAGAAGATTATTCAGGCCTTTGCTTTGTAGTGTAGCTGTGCAGACTTTATCACTAAGATGTGTTCCAAGTTAACTGTAAAAAATTTACCCACGTTTCTTCTCTGTTAATTGATAGCTAAGTTTATAGTGGACTGTCAGATTTCTTTACTTAATTCAGCAGCATGCAAGACATCTATCTTAACATCTGGTTTTTAATAACATGATATCTGGGTGTACTTTTTTATTCTAAGAATGGTCTAGGAACCGTAGTAATACTTGCAGCACATATTTTCAGGCTAAAATTCCTGTCTGTTTCAATCATAATGAATTACCATTCATCATATTTAGTTTTTAGATTTAATTAAGTGCCAGCAATATGTTACACCAGGTAACTTTTGAAGGCTTGAAACTATAGACTGTAATTTTTTTTAAATTTCTAAAATATTAATGGGTGAATTTTAAGAATATCTAAAATTATGTTTGATTTTGAAATGCTGAAAAAAAAAATTGTGTTGTACACCTCTGTGATTTAGAAACTGAGTATTGCATCAGAATTTGGCACACTGGAACTAGATACAGGTGTGTGTAGATACAGGTATGCACATACACATCTGTGTGTGCTTTTTGTCTATATGAAAAGTCATTCTAAAAAAATATGATCTTTAGTAAACATGTCCAAGGAAGAACATTTCACTCTCCTGGTTTTAGTTCATGGGTTTTATTTAGTTCTTTCTAACTTGAATTTTCTAATAAATAGAATCACCTTCTGCTTGCAATGTATCTACAGTAAAATAATCCCTTTTAAAAACAAAGTCATGAAATTGTTCTGATTTTTTTGTATTTGCCACCTTTGAAACTCTAAATAAATGAGTAACACTAATGGTTCAAAAGTGAAAAAAAATAAAGGAGAAACTGCCTAACAGTATTCAACAATGTGCAGTGTTTAAGGATTGCTTGAAAGACAGATTTAATTAATAGTTTATTAGAAAAGTGGACTTTGCTAACGATAAATATTTTTGATTCTTCATCAGTTTTGTATCAAGCTGACATAATGTAATATAATTTGATTATAGTAATTACTTTGCTTACTTATGAGGTTTGATCTTTTTCTACTGTCAGTGTTTGTTTGAATTGTGTGCAATTAAATAAATGGATAATCTTTTAATATTTAATCTGATAATCTACTTCCTACACACTGTTCTAACTGGGTGGCAAAATGTTTATGTCACTGTTCTTGGGGTTTTGATTGCTGTAGTTGCTAATTCTTGTATATGTAACACAAACTTTTCAGTCACTTTTGCTTGCTTATGTTTAAAAAATAAAAAGTCATGTTTGTAGTAGCCAAGAAAATTTTATTTTTGTATGCACCAAAGTAATTAACCTTTTCTTCTTTCATTCCAATGCTAACATCTCTGTGCATCTCCTAATGTCTGGCACACAGGATGATGAGGAGGGTATATGGGCATAGCCGTTCCTGTAAACCAAAGTTCCAGTTTTATTTTGAGGGGTGAGAAACTCTCTTTTCTATCTCTTTCAAGTTGTTTCTAATTGTTGTGTTTTCTTTTAAAACTGCATAGGCCTGTGTGTTTCCTGACAAGTGTGTTTGTGAACCCTTTAAAAATATTTTCTCATATACGATGAATAATGAGAAACTATATCTAATGGTTTAACGGTCTAATGGTTTCATTTACTTTCATAGCCTACTGTGGCTAAAGGTGTAGGTAGCCACAAAAGTTTAAAGGGAGTGTATTTGTATCTGTTTGTGTCTGTTTATATTGTATATGTCTAAACAAGTTCCTTTTTTCAGTAGATAAGTATTTATTTATACTAGTATTAATTTGCTGTATCATCACAGAAATCCCTGTAAGAAAACCGTAATACCTTTGCAGAACAACTGTGAAAGTTTGATACTTCAGAATGTTAGCCGCAGATTAAGCATACAGTTTTACTGGAATGCAATTTCTAACATGCATTGTAAAAATAAGAATACCTATCAAGTTAAATCACTTTAGTGAAATTTTTAAAAAAGCAGCAGATTCTTAATAAGTATAATCTATCTATGCAGTACATGATGTTTGCCTGAAATAATCTGATGGACTAACATCCATACAGTAATTTGGTTGTGATATTTAAGAGTACAAAGTCCAGCTTATTTTGTTTAAGTCTCTTTTAATTATGAGTAAATACTGTATTGTCTCTGTGTGTCATTTATTGATCAATGCATATCCACATTTTTGGTACTTGCCTTTGAAGTTGTAAGTAATTTGTAGCTTGTGATCAATGATGCAATCAATCAACATTGCTAAGGCCATCAGGCGTGTAGTTCACTTGTTGAAAATGCTGCTTATGTCACTACTTCCTACTGGAACAGTCGTATGTACTACAATGGGATTGTTCACAGGAGCAAAATCTACATATATAAGTAAAGATTAATGTGTTATTAAAGCTGCCATACTATACTTTCTATTGCTTTGGCCCTGTCACCCCAAGTTGAAGACTGTATGACTTGTTTTGTTTCCAGTGGGTTACATGCCATGTTACAAGTCACTCATTCTCTTTGAATGAGAATAAAATCTCAAAAATTATTTTATTTCTCGTATACTTACTTTCTGGAGTAGTTGCAAGATGCAAAATTAATGCTATCCATAATTAATAATTTGTATTTTGTTAAAAGAACTCAACTGTTGAAGCTTTCTATTGCAGAGAAGTTTAAGAATCAACAATTGTAAAATAAAATAACAGTCACTGTGGTACCATTAGTATTTAAAAGAAAGCAACCCTGGTTTATCACTGTGTAGTTACATACCTTATAAACCTTTTCTGATTTATGCTTTCTGATTCAATTTTAACTGTCATGCTTGTACAGGTTGTACGTCTAGATAACTTCTGAGTTTATGGACACACATGTTGCATGTGGTAACAGTAGGAAAGGACGTGACTTATATTCTAAGTTTTTTTAGTTACTCTTTCTGCTTTCCTGTAAAGAAGCAGCTTTAAAAATAATCTGGAATTGTTCTTTTTCACATAAAAATGTTAAAAAGGTTTATGGGTTTTCTTAGTGTTGTGTTTTAAGTAATTAGCAAGTTCTGTTAACTGTAGCTGCATGATGTTTTAATAGCAGTTTATGATGTTATTTAAAAGTAGTGTAATTTTCAGCTGTTTGTCAGTGTCATTTTTCTGTTTTGGGTGTGGAGAGCAGATCTTTGTTTATTTTCCAGGCCATATATATTTCCAATTTAAAAAAGACATTCCTGTCTGACTCTTTTGTTCAAATGCCAACATAATTTATTTGGTGTCCTTATATACCAGACTCTTGGCAAATACCTTGTTTGCCGTTTCTTTTCATGTTGGGAGAGCACTGCAAAGCGAGTATAACAAATAGCTGGTAGCTGGCACAGCCTGTCCTCCAGACTGAACTCATGAGTAAACTTGTCCTTATAGGTAGAGTAGCTACAAGTTGAGTAGAATGGCTATCATAAGGTGAAAATTCATGTCATAGACCTCCTTCCCTAGGGGAAAAAAAAATAACTTAGGTCCCAGACCTATAAACCTTTCTGAAAATACCTGTGGTAATACTAATTTTCCTCATTTTCACTGCTAAGAGCTGTGAGTATATCTTATGAAAGAGATGCCTACAAAAGATACATTTAGAAAAAAATGGACCTTTTTTCTCCTCTGCACAAACTTGAGAGCTAACAGATTGATTTGGCTGTTTGAGCACAGGAGTTTGCAGTCTCCACTTACCTAGCTCAGAAGAGGGGAATGCCTAGGTAGACCTGAGCTGCTTAGCTCTTACATTAAACCAGACGAAAAGTGGATTTAGTTCTCAGAAGTATTCTTGAGGAGTAAAAGGTATGACATAATCTGCTTTCAAGTTCTTTATTCCTACTTTGTGATGTTTGAACAGAGCAGTCGTTAAAAATTACGTGATTCTAAGGTAACTGTGGTATTTTCTGCCATATAGACTAAAGCCCTGGATGTGTTGAGATAAAAATTTTGGATAATTGAATCATTTCCTGTTTCTACTTACAATCTATACTAACAACTGAAAGGATGATACAGTTGAATCTTGCAGATACTCTCTTTGTAAAACACTTGTTTTTCCACATTTATTTGCTTTATAGAAAGTCTGGACACTGTATTCAGTTCTGTTATTATAATTTGCTGTATGATATTCTTTTTAGAACCCACTTTATGATGCTGCAGTTATGGTTTGAAAAGAATAGTGCCTCTTACTCAGTTTTGGAACATTTTAATGATTTCTGTTGCTATTCAAATAAGACATGAGATTTGTCTTGGATGCTTATGGCTTAAGGCTAAGTGAATTTAGTAGCTTAAATTGTTAGTAATCAGAGTGAAATCAACTGTTGTGAATGTGGCATCGTTAGCATGAGCAGAATATCTAAGTAATTACAATAAATCCATTTCTGTGCAGAGTTTTAAAGCTCTAGGTGTAAGCTCTTCACTACAAAGCGCTCTTACCTGTGGTTTAGACAGTGCATGTAGGAGTAGTCTGGCTGCTTTTCGCACCAAGGAAGTTGGCAAAACTCCCTGAATGATTGTACACCACCAGGAATGATGGGTGCACAGTTCACTCTGGTTATCTTCTTGCAGTGTGGCTGCAGGATTAGTCAGGATGGATTGACTCTTTTTGTATGATAGTAGCAGAGGAGTGGCTGAATTGGTGAATGTTCAGCAGCCCACTGAAGTAGATTTGGAGACTAGATAAATGGAGTGGCAATGTGATGGAGATTTTGTCTCCATGTAGGAAGGAGGTTATTTCATTCTTCATAATTTAAGGACTCTTAAAGCAGCCCTTAATACATGGGATTAGGCATGTTTTTACTATTCTTCCTCTCACTTTTTTCTGATTTTTATAACAAATAGTATGGTTAAGGCAAATCAAATCTCCAAGTCAGTTGAGTCTATATTAAAACATAGACGTAATACAATTAAATTGGATGTATATCCTGTCTAGAAAAGCTTTTCTGTATTTTTTTTTCTTACTACAGACTTCTGTCAAAAGCTAATTGTGAACATGGGAAAACCAAGAGATCAAACAGGAGTGAACATGAGGGATATATTTTACATTGGAGAGAAAAATATCATTTTAGCAAATATTTAATTTTAAAAGTACTTTAACTGCAAGAATGTGGGTTTTAAGGGACAAAACTTTCACCATTTTTACAATTTGTATTTTTGCATAATTTTTAGTTACACTGTTTAAATTATATAAACTATGGATGCAGCAGTCTCATTACAACACACACTTTTGTTTATGAACCAGAGCATATTAACATCCTTTCAGACTCTTAAAGATGCATTTGTTTTGCTTTAAGAAAACTAATTGTGCAATGATTTTGAAAACTGCCTATCAACAGACTAAGGGAATCTTAATTTAATTTTTGTTACAGTGGTTTAGAGTAAACTGTATGCTTTTGAATTGGAGTTGACTTCTGTTTAAGAGGATTTTTTTTTTAGTAGAAAACAAAAAGCCCTTAAGATACCAAAATGCTTAGCTTGTGAACTTGTTTTAAGTCTATTTTCAAGTCATCAACATTGTGTTAGGTACCATACAGACAGTCTCATGCAATCAAAAGTTTTCCTGAGGTCATGAGGCAGCACTCTGAAGAAGGGCAGTGCTGGCTGATTCTCTAATTAAGTTTAAAAAATAGTTAGTTAAAAATGAGTGAAGTCCTTTTTAAACTTTATCACTTAACTGTTCAAATGCTGCAAGGGGGTGACATGAAATGATGGTGAAAATCTAGAGTGGCAGGATGAGAATGTGTTGTAAAAAATGTATTGAGAGCTAGTTTCTCATTAAGGAACAGGTAAGGTTTTCAGGGGAATCTCACTGCCCAGCAAATTTGATAGCACATGTAGTTGCAGTGTTTGGGGCTTGTTAGAAACAGGATCTCTTTGCCTGTCCTCATGCTTACAAAGGAAAGGAATCAGGAGGTGATGATATGTTTCGAGAGTTAAGCCTGTATAGCACTTGTTATAGGTAACTGAATCCATGTGACTCTCAGAAAATATGATTCATGATGCAGCTGAGGTGTGCTGGTAGAACACAAGTGCTTGTTTTTTGCTTTCCAGTTGCTGCTGCTGAAGTGTAGCAGACGCTGGAAAAACAGGAGTTTGCCACAAGCTGTCCATATGGGTCAGTAATAGAACAACACAAAACCTGTTTGTACAGTGTTTTGTTTGTACATAACTGTAGACTTTGTTCTTTGACAGATGTGAAGTAAATCAGGTGTCTTAAAAGAGGTTTCAGGAGTGTTTGGACAAACCTATTGTCTGTTACATCCTTAGAAGAGGGTTACCTTTACACCTGAAACAAAGAAGGGTTGAAGCTTGTGCCTGGCAGCAAATGATGCCTTGTGTTTTTGAAATTGGAATCATGAAGCTAGTCTGCTAAAGTTGGATTTAGGACCAGAACATAAAAGCCTGTATTTTACAATTTTGCCTTAGTAGACACTCTGGCATCCTCAGGTGACACCAGTGTCACTCAGTAAAAAGCCCTTCAAAGCAGAAATTGTCTAGGGAGTGGGCTAAAGAATAAAGCTTCTTAATTACTGCTCAGGCAAATATTCACTCTTCACATCTAACTGTTGGATGTGTTTTGTATGTTTTCAGGGAGGAGGAGAAGGCTGTTCTAAAACAAATGTGGTGCCTAGCTTTGTTGGGATGTGATGAACAGTTTTCTTTCAAGATGTCCTTACTAATGGCAGTACAAAGCATAACAAAATTTGGTCATGTTACTATATAAGTATGTGTTTAAAGACATTAACTATTAGCTATTGTGCTTTTTGTTTTCATTATTTCATGTCAAGAGTTTTCTAAATAATTTTTCTTTATGTTTGGATACTCTGTTTAGCTTGTTTTGGAAAAAAACCTAACTTTGAAATGAGTCTCAGTAGCATGCAAAGCAATGGAAAAATAAGGAGCATGACTGTTTGCAGTGTTCATTTTAAATTTCTCATAGAGTATATGAATACTAGCTCTATGCTTAATTAGCTAAATGGGTGTTGCTACATTGACTGGAGCCCAAGGGCAATTTGGATTTGTGAATTTTTAGACATGATTGTTGTTTTACTGCAACTTGGTTTTTACTAAACAAAAGGAGGAACCTCCCTAGGAATGTTTGTTTTGCAAACTATGGACAGATTTGTGACTAGCCTTCATTCCTGTTAAAATTCTTCATTCATAATGGAAGCAGTTTATAGTTTTTATTTTAACTGGGAAATTTTGTATTTTCTTAAAAATGTCATAACTACTGATAGTATTTTCAGGTATTAATTGCCCTCCAAGACAGAGGGTTTTCATTAGAAGTACATAGGACTTCCATTAGCTGTATTTTGTTATTTTTTTATTGATTATACCCTGGAAATACAGAAGTTGTTTGACAAATGTGAAAAAATTTTCTGTATTTCCTATGGAATGGAAGATCATAATTCTTAACTTTCTGTTACAACACTGTTAGGGCCAAATACATTACAGTTGAGGCCAGATGTTAAAACCATGGGTCTATTGAAGTCAGTTAAAGTCTTATTATTTATTTCAGTACTGTTAAGTTTTCACCCAGAACAGTTTCTCTTTCTGAATTGTCTTAGTAGAAAAAATGTTACACATACACATATATGCATTCTCAAGAAGGTCTGTGCAAATTAGGTGTCTTTTACTTTACTCCAACAGGAGTGTACCTTACCCATGGTATTTATGAGACACCAAATCACCCTCATGTCTAGCTGTAGAACTTTATTTTATAAATCTGATCAGTTTTTGTCTGTCACTTGTATTTTAGCTGTGTGAGTCAGGCCATTCTGCCTGAAGTTTGGCCTCAGCTTCTTCACTGCAGGTGCAGAGGGTGTGCAAACAACCTGAAAATGTAGCTGCTGAACTAAACTTCAACGCTATTGATGGAGTCAGCCTGAGGACAACAATCACAGGGCCTACACCCATCAGTTGTGCTCTTTTATGATTTTCCGTTGTAAAATTAAATAACATGCTAGAGCAATTTTTAACACTGTAGAAAAAGAGGAAAGGCAGCATGTATTTTCACAGCTAAGCTTTATTTCAAAATAATATGGTTACTATAAACAGGAGTAGGTAATCACTGAGTTCACACTGAAAGAAGTAATCCATCTCTGTATTGTTTACTATCTGAAGCTAAGCTGGCATCTTGAAAAAAGTAGCAAAAATATGCTTTAAAAATATTAATTCAGTGATGAATTGCATTTTGTTGGATTGCATTTCTAGAAATATTCATGTGAATATGTGAAATATTATCTTATCTGTCTTGAAAACATTTTCAAGCAGTTGTTTGTGAATATTAGAGTACATGAATATTGGATTGGTGACATATCATTCCTCTTAGAAGGTCTTCCTTTGTTTGGAAGCAGTGTCACCTGACTTGTGACTTAAAGACCACATCAAAGGTCACATGACCTAAACTTTCAAATGTAAGATTTTACAACTGAATACTAAAATATGAAGTAAACAGTCAATTTTAAATAAACATTTGATTTATATAAATTGCTCTGGGAAGTTTATGAAAACTGCAAAAGAAAATGTTCAGTAGAGTACAGAAAATGATACCTGGTAAAAAACATCTAGTATCTATTTTTAATATAAACATGTTTATTCTGTTAGTTACAATGCTATAATGCTGCTTTAAAAAGAAAAACAAAAAAACCTGTCTGTGCTGAGTTACTAACATCAATGAAATACCACTTGTCATTGCATATGCCTCTTGATTTTCTCAAGGAAAAGCTTCGATAGGTGGTGACTGCTCTCATTGATACCAAGTCCCACCAGCCGCAAGGCCTGGAGTCAGTTTTCAGGCACATCCCTGTCTCTTATACTTCGTGTCATTCTGGCAGTGGTTTCTAATGCAGATTTTCAGGTCACACACATGCAATAATTGAAGCATTTCATCTGGGTGTGGCGGCTGGAGCTCAGACTGAGGGAGGTGTCGATGCAAAGAAACAAACAAAAAAAGGCATTTGGCTGTTTCAGCAGGTGTATATTGCTTGCATAGCCTTTCCCTTTTTCTGCTAAAGAAATGGCACTGGGCAAGATTGGGATTGTCTTAAATTTGAGCTTTGAATCAGTGGCTGAAATGTGCTAATTTATAAATAGTCCTGTAATAAAGCATATAATACAGAAATCTAGGAATAATATTTATTCATATGATTTAATTAAATTCTCTGTCAGGCATCTTGGGGACATTGCTTTGACAGCATTAAACTATTTGTATACTTGTGATCTAGTAGTGAATATTAATATGATGGATTAGAAGTAGTTGTGAAATGCCTGTTAATATTCCTCATTTTGCTGTACTGTCTTACTATAGTTGGGCATTCATTTTGGCATCAATATTCCCTTTTCTTCAAAAAAATCTACTGTGCTAATTGCCCATTTCAAGAGACCACTAGGCAAAGAGCAACTCATTGTGATGCAGTATTTCTGCGTATCACAAATGAGAGCCTTGATGCTTCATTTTACTTCAGTTTTGATCATTGCTTTATAGACAGTTCACCAGTGAAAATGTTTACAGGTCTGCTTTCCAGATGAGCAGTGGTGATTTCACTGGTTCCCTTCTGCAGCCTTTCAGGTCTTCTGGCTGGTCAGAGCATGAGCACTTCTCCAGCCTGACTCTAAGTTGTACTGAAGTGAGCCAAGCTAGCTATACAGTTGATGTACTAGTTATATTTTAAACAGATCTTTTTGGCAAAAAAGAACAAGCTAGTCACTTGAACAGCATTACTGGATGATTTTAATAAGTAATAGTCTTAGAAGGGAGGGGGACAAGCAGCTGGAATCTCTTTCAACTGCATATCTGGATTATCTGTGCCCTGCCTCAGGCCATGGGCAGAGCGCTCTACAAACAGCTGTGCCAGTTGATGATGTTAGTACCACCCACCCTTATGTGCTTGTTGCTGTTTCTCTGTTGAGATTGTTACCCTCCTGGATCTATCAACAGAAGAAATCACTCCCATCAGTACCATATCAATTTCAAGCAAACTCAGGTTAACTTAAATAGTGATGAGTACCCATTCATCAGGCAATCTGTTTTTTGGTGCCTTGTGTGGATTAGAGAGCACATGTATTAGTGGTAACATCCAGCCCATGGTTAGTGAAGAGCAAGTTAGTGGCAGTAACATCTTCAAGTGGAAAAGCTCATTCTGGAAGAGAGTTACATCCATAAGGTAAAGAGACCTGTACTGAAATAACTTTATCTTCAAAAGCTAGTGCAACAATTTAGGAATCAAGTTATTAAAATAATTTAAATCTGTGCAGTTTTCTTGTTTAGCTAATCAGAATCAGAACCTCTGTTCATTTTGCAGGTAGACATATTTTTACCAGATGCAGGCGTAGAGACCAGTAATAAATGATATTTTCCATTTTACATAGGAGCTATAATTTTGGACACCCAATCTGTGTCAAATTCTAGGAAAACCAGTGCTTCAACTGTTTTTTTGTTGCCTTGTCATGTTAGATATTGCAATAAGTCTTTGTTGCACCATGATTAATTTTGTGACACATGGTTCTAAGACCTTGAAATGCCTTAGGTGATAAATCTCAAAGCTGAAAACAGACAGCAGGAAGCTTTATAACAGATCTTAAAGTCCATCTATAAGTGTTTATGAATGGCTACTGTTCCCCAGTGTGGCTGAGGCCTAAATCTTTATTTGTTGGAGCCATCAAAGAAGCGCAATACAGTCATGTTATTCGTGTAGTGTTTTACATGTGTTCTGGCTTCTACATGTGAGCTTTTCATGAGGATTCATTTTATTTCTGAGAATATGGATAGGGTCAAATGTAAACACTGAGGTAAGTTTTTAATGATTTAGGAATTCTGTTAGCTAGGATGATTTTTATTATGGTAGTTAGAGGCTTTAGGTCTGACTTACATTGGTTCTCTGCCCTTACAGCAATTTTATACCTAAGTAATAACAGATCCTAACATTTTGTTTGTATTAAGTTGTGATCAAGTCTTTTGGGTAGAAAGTGCTCTTAGGTTGCATTTACATTTTACTTTTTTTTAATGTAATTGAGTATTATATCCTACCTGCACTAATTGGGGGGGGAAAGCTTTACTTTTGTGGAATATTTTAATAATAGTTCTTGATCCAGTGTTGGACTTCAATGTCATGTTATTGAAAGAATTTTCTACCAAGTCTCTGAAGTTTCTTCTCTGCCCTACTCTATGCTGTAGTTACGATTTAACTCTGTGGTTGGATTTAATGAGAACATAACTTCTTATCCACCCTATTTAACTTACCCTCACTCCTACTCCTGATGCTGACAGAGTTGTTGAGAAACTTACATAGATATTGCAGCACTCATTTGTAATATAGTTAGGAATAGTAGGTCATCCTTTTAAAGACTTCTAAAATGGCTTGAAATCTGCTGGTTTTTTCCCCAGATTTACTTACTAAATCAGATTAGGTTTTTATTCCATCTTTTGTACAGTTGCCATTCATCTTCTGGGAGATCTTTTTCTTCATTTGTAAATTTGCTGTATTTCTAAAGTCAGTGGCAGAAATTTTAAGAAGAAACTGTCTTATTAGCTTTCTTATAATTAACTCCTTTACAATTGCAGTGTTGCAGCTTATAATCTGTTTCCTGTGTGTAACAGATTGAAAAATATTTTGTAACTTGAATTACCATTTATTTCAAGAAGTGATAAATGCTCAAAAAATATCTGCTAGTAATAATTTTAGGTTTGACCCTAACAACCAAAAAAGGCTGCAACTGATTGCAAGAGAGAGAAGGGCTCATTCTCAAAGAGCTAATTCTTTTTTTTTTTTTTTTCCAGTTGCATCTTTTACTTGCTTAATAAGTTCTCTAATTTTTAATGAGAAGTGAAGACTACTTATTCAAATATTGGAGTGTCTTAGAGTACCTTATCTTCTGGTTTTGTAGGAAAGAGAAGGCTTAGTATGAAAACTACTAAAGTTGTATGTGAATCCTCCACAGAAAAAGTCATATTACTTGAAGTTTGGGAAAATTTGATCTGGTAATGGTCCTTCAGCATAAGAATCAGAAGAAAAAAACCATTTCTTTCCCTCTTGAAAGCAGTGTAGCTTCTGAGAATGTATTTTAAGACAAGTTGAGTGAGAATCCTGCCTTAGTTACAAAAGAAAAGATACTCTACACAGTATACAACGAAAAAACATAAGCTTGCTAGCGATATTTAGCTACTGTTAGCACCAAGACAATGTTAACTGTACTTTTACCAGGTACTCTGTTTTTTCTAGATGATCGATAGGTTTAAGTGTACTGATTCTCTCCTTACTCTGTCAGACTTTGATCTGATGAAGTGTTCAAAAGCTGTGTGTGTTGCAGGATTTCAGCAAACTCGATCTTACAGGTTTAACTTAAATATTGTTTCCGTTTTGAAGTCTGTCATATGGATGTACCACAAAGAGTGTTTGGGTTTAGCCCTGATGTCTTGTATGGTGGTATGCAGTGAGTAACAGAATACTTGGAATAAAGAAAAATCCTGAAATGAACCCCTCCAGCTATGGGCCAGTTGAGAGCTACAGAGACAGGATGTAAAGTAAAACCAGTATATCTCCCTTTGATCAAAGGATAGATTCCCCACCGTCACCCAGCAGGTGATTAACACATAAGTACCTTCTCCCTAAATGGGATGACAGGACAAAACTAAGTAGCTGCTTAGCACCCATAAAGCTAACTTCAGTTAATAAACTGATGTTCATAATACTTCAAATGCTGTCTTTGTTCATTCAGATTCATGAAATTATGTGATCTGATGCACCAAAGTTGCTACTAAATTGTCTTAGAATATGACCTTCTCTAAAGGAAGAATTGTTAAGCAGCTTACAAAACTGCATTTTTATTTTCAGAAAACAAGCTATTTCCACAAGGAAATTGTTCCACGTTTTTTTTCACTTGTATATGCTTCTGTATTTGGAGAAATTCTACTGCTCTATAAATTTTAAGCATGGTGAAGCCATAGTGTGGAGTGTGGATGTGCATGGCTTTATACATAAAAGCCTTCCAGAAACAGACTTGACTAGCTGGAAGATCTGTAAGACATAGAGTGTTTTTATTTAGAAAGTAATGACAATGGGTGTTTCGCTTTGTTTCTAGAAGTATAATACTGGGTTTAGAAATCTTTATTTTCTCATGTTTTCTTCTAATATTATTTATTAGTTGCCAAATACATGCTTGTTGAAGAGAAAGGACATAGCACATAAAGCCACAATAATGTCACTAAGCTGTTGTTGTCCCACTGATTTCTTTGAGGATAAATTTTCTCATAAAACTTAAAATGAAGAAAATGTCAGCTGTTCTCATTTTCATCATTATAAATTGCTTTCCAGAACAAACTTGAATATAATGACCAAGATTAATTATAAAACATTTCTGCCCTATTTTGCTACTAGTAAGATAGCAAAACCTCATCAGCGACTGTCTCTTTAATAAGTAGCCTCATTTGGGTTGTCTGTAGAGCATGATCTTAAGAAAAAGTGTATTAAAAATTCTTTGTTGTGCAAATGCTTTTATATGAAAGATCATCAGGCCACCTCTGTTACTGAGCAGCATCTCCCACAACATCATTCATGACACAGTTTCAGAAAATGAAAAGCAATAAGCTAATTACTAAGCAAACAAATTTGCTCCCAGTTTTATTATGTGAGATCAAATGTAGGTGTGGATATATGGCACACATTTTTTTGGTAGGATCATGCTAACAATAATTAACTCTTTTTATCCTGTTATCCAAGAACTCTACATTCCTCTTAATATCATGACTGAATTTTTCAAAAATACATGAAATAAATAAATCTTAACCAAAAGAGATGCAAATATTGCAGAAACAGTGTGAATGTGGTCTTCTAACAAATAAATCTCTTAAATCTATAAAAGCTATACTGGGTATTTATTAAAGGACATACTGTGGATGCTACAAATTGTATTCTTTGGTGTCAGTATTATATTGCAATTTCAGCAAGCATCTATGTGAAAAAATACTGTTTATCAACTAGTCACTTTAGATCAAAAAGCAGTATTTGGAATATATAAATTCCAAATCTGCAGGACAGGTGTTTGACAAATTATTTTAATGAAATGGAATATTAATGTTTAAAAATCTTTTTTATTTATTGTAAATAGCCACAAATGGTGGGCAGAGGGTACAGAGTTTGCAAGAACATCATTTGCTCTTGGTAAATGTTTCAAAGATTAATGATCAAGTAGTTCTCACACTGGTGATTCTAAATTATGATAGATGAATAAGGACTTTGTAGAAAGGAGAAAACAGGTGCTGAGATGCAGAATGATTTATTCTGTGTATTTTGTACTAATAGCAGTAAAGCTGCTTTCTTCTTCAGAGACTAGTTTTGTGGTGTTTTATGATTTTAAGCTAAAGACTTTTGTGACATACTACTCAAAGTCCTGTCATAGTTTAACAAAGCTTCATCATGGCTCCTGATGTGCAATCCTGACTGCCAGTCAGTTGGTACCTAAGCAGGTAGACACTATCCTGAATGTCCTCAGGGTGAATTCTTGTTTGCATTTCCTTTACAAAAAGCCTGAGGTTGTTATTACACCTGCTGGTGTTCAATGTCACTGACCTCTCACCTAATGTACAGTCAGATGCTTTTTTTTAACAGGCAATCTGGCATTCAGCCCACTTAAATTAGGTTCATTTGTCATGTCCTCCTATCTGCCACTAAGCAAACTGGGGGGAAAGAGGTCAAAAAAGGGATTTTTCAAACGTAAATGTTTCCTGGAAGCTGCTGTTGAAACTTAGACATGTCATTCAAAATGCATGTTACTGCCTGCCTTCTTTCTTTGCAAACTTAATTGTTTCTTACAAGTCCTTGCTTTTCTGAATGTCTTTGCAATAGTTGTGCATGAAGTTGTTGCATGCATATTTTTATTGCCATATATTGTACAAGCAATAAATAAATCACTGGGCTGTATTAAAAGCATATTTTTTTTTTCCCAGATGCTGCTTTGAAATACTGGAGTAAAATTGAAAAAAAATAGTTTTAAACCAATTACAGGAAGTGGAATCATGCAGAAGCCTGGTTTCATTTCCAAGTGTCTTTTTGCAGTCTCTGCTTATGTATATGGGATGTGTACGAATTTACATTTTATGATACTAAGTCTGTATTTTAAAGTTATTCAGTTTGCCCTCCTTTATGTTTTTTTTTTTGTTGGTCGGTAGTGTTTTTTCTTTGCTTCGTTTCTGTTTCTTTTTTTTTTGTGTGTGTGGTATGTTTTATTGGGGTTGTTTTGTGATTTAATCACATGCACCAATGTATACATAACATGGTGAGATGTAGATTCTGATAGCTGGTGGTGCTACTTCTTTTAAAACACAGTGGAAATTAACTTCCTGAAAATTCTGTGGATTCAGTGAAATTACTGTTTCAATGCCTGTGACGGCATTATAACTTGTATGAGGAAGGGGTCCTCGAATCAAGGTTATCACAAGAAGAAAGAATTAGACCCAGTAACGGAGCATGATGAGGTGGCAGAAAATATGGTGGGGTTTTTTTGTAAAATAATAATTAATTTTTAGTTTTGCAATTCTTAGAAATGAAACTTCATCAAATAACATTATACAGTTGTGCTTGGATCAAAAGTTAACAGTATTAATTAAATAATCTGTTGCCTTTTGCTTCTAATTTTCATTTCCACTGTCAGTAATGAGGAGGGTCTGATTGTATGTCAGTGAGAAGGAAGATATTGGTTGTGAGTTGGAAATTGTCTTTCTGAGGCTGCAGGCTGACAAAAAGACATTTCTTCAAACCTGTGACTGTTGAATGTTATTGAGACAGAGACAGACTTGCTGACCAGTGTGAATATTTGCAGGCAGATGGAGGTAGGAAGGAGCTGAAGAACCTAGCTAGGTTTAGCACCAGGACGGGTGTTGTTTGTTTTGACAGGATTGAACATGTGAAATGGAGTGAAAAGGTGAATGATAAAAGAGGTTATTTGAGTTACATCCAATGAAAGTGGTAGGTAAAGTGTATGCTATAGAGTTAGCTTTAGGGTTAGAATTAGGACACGGGGAGAAAACCAAACATCATTATTTCTTTACTCTGAGTTATTCTTTGATAGATCTTCTCTGCCACTTTTTTTGAGGTTTCTTTTGTTTCCATTTTATATTTTTTCTTTTTCTCATGTGCCTACATCTTAATGTTTAGATAACCTTACCTGCAGACACAAGTCACTTCTACATCTTTGCTTAAGAGTTCATAATCTGCATTCCAACCCCAGTTCCAACTAATTTTCTCCAAATTAAAGTCATGGCTATTGCAGCCTTCAGGTATCTAGTTGCTGGTTTGAGGAAATTTGTTTAGATCAGGTAATCTACCTTTTACTTCTGTTCAGCTTTTCTAATGATATTTATTAATTCAGTTGTTTACATTCTGTGAACAGCCACGCTACCATGATCTGTAGTTTACTTCTGCAGGCACAGAAAATGAGCAGCACATAGCTGAAACCACAAAGCAGGAAAGTGAATGGAGGGAGGTAAGGTCTTAAGACACAAAGAAAGACTATAGCCTTTCTTTTTACCTTTGTTGTGTCTGTGTTATGTCAAAGCAACTTTTGTTTTGGTTATATTTACTTTAGGCTATGAATGTGAAAGCCCCTTCAGGAAATTGGCTTCCAGCTTCCAGAATAGAATACAATTGTTTTATTCATTACTGAAGTTACTAATGCACATAAATTGTTACTCTAGATGAGTCACTACATGGTAGTTTTAATACTATAAAATAAACTGGCTAGGTTTTAGCATGGATGGAGATGTAGTATTCACATCATCTTGCCAGTCCACAGAAGAATCTACTGATAGTGAGTTGAAGCAATATATATTAGTTGTATTACTAAACAAAGCATAACCAAAATTATTTCAGTACAAAGGAAATAGTCATAACTGGCACAGTGGGTTAAATTATCTTCAAACTACAGATCAGAGTACAGAAAAAAGGAATGGTGTAGGTATAGGAGATGACAAGTGGACAGATTAAAGGAATCTCACTCCTAGTGCCAAGGGATATACTGAGGTATTCAAAAGATTAATTCAACAGTTGAAGTCTTTAAATACCATTTTTCAATACTTAAAATTCTTCTTCTACAATGAATTTATGTCTCTGTCCAGTGAATCCTATTGAGGAAGACAGAATTTATGCCCTCAGTAGTTGAATAGCAGGTCAAATTTTGATAAAGAATCCCCAACAAACTATTAAACCTAGAGTATTACAAGTGTTAGTGTTTGTTTCAGATGTTTTTATTTCCTGTTGTGAGCTAGGAATAGCTACCTTATCAACAGTGAGAAAACTCTTCTTCATGATTTTTTTGTCAGTTCCCAAAAAAGCCTTACAACCAGTCTAAAAAATTGTTCTTTTGCTCTCCCAGGCTAATTGAAACTGTGCTGGAAAAGATATTTTATGTGATTTTTCTCCCTGTCAGATATGTAGATTAAACAAGACAGAGAAGCAGGCCACATTTAGGTCTTCAATTTTTATTTTTATTTTTTCTTGGAGAATTGTCCATTAGTGGATGGAGAATTCTGATTTATATAATGGCTTTAGAAATATATAGGTACAGTGCAGTTACATGTAGAATATAAAATAGTATATGTAATGAAGTTAGAGATTCCTTGGAAACTGCTTTTCTTATATGATGAGCAAGTAATGAGTTTGTATTATATATCATGTTACATATTAAATAATATGTATCATATTACATTTCAATTTTGAATTGGGGAAACCATATTTTTTTTTTTTATTCTACAATTCTTAGTATTTTTCAAATATCTCTAATTAAGAACCAAATTTAGTAAAACAGAAATTTATGCATGGTCAGTGACTTTTAAGGGAGTTTTCATTTTTATTACCTAATATTAGATTAAAGAAAAAAGTTTTCAAGGTTAATAATACTCTGTCTTCTGAATGATTTTCAGAGGATAAGGAGAAATCAAGAAAGTTGTAGAAAGTTGTACAGAAAATAAAGTCAATTGCTTTTTCCCCTCAGTGTGGATCGATCATCAACATTATGGCTTTGATTTAAAAGAGGCAGGGGCTCTACTGTCTAACGAGGCAGTTAAGGACTGGTAATTGGCAGAGTCTTAAGTCCACTCCAAGTACAACTTATTCATAGGAATCCATCTTACTGTTTTCCCTCCAGAAAAGCAGGATGCATCATAATTTTTGGCTGTCTACTTTGCTGTAGAATATGCAGAAGAGATTTAAAAAAGAATCTGTTATTACAGAGTGCACAGAATAAATTTACTCTTATGAGAATGACTCAAGATGTCAAGTGTGTGGCAGAGTGAGAGTTCTAGATCCTTATTGCCAATTTCCAAGGCAACTGCTGAAGTCTGTCTTAAATACTTGTTCTCACTTTAGCAATTTCTGGCAGAGATTATATTGTATTGTATAAGACAGCTTGTATGTTATCAAAGCCAGGACAAAAATTTGGAACCAGCGGAAGAATTTGTCATTTATTAATCCGTAAGGTATGTACACAGTGTAAGTAACTTTATAACATGAATATCCATGTGCTTTAGAGTCAGTAATCAAAAGTCCTGGAGATTTAGAAGAAAGAATTTCATTTTAAAACAAAATTAACATGTCATTAAAAACTCTTAACATAAAACGGGAATGCAGTATGATGTAGCACACCAAGCTTACATTTCCAAATCCTTTTATGTGCCCTTTTCTAAACACAAAACCCAGTATGTACATACAGATTGAAAAAATGAATCGAATGTAAGCCAAGAATCAGCAAAGGTTTGTGCACATGTTTTTGCACCTGGGTTTGAAAGTATTGCTTTCCCTAACTTACTGTGACTTGGTCATTTACATTTATTATCCTTTTGTTTTACAAAACGTCATTGACAACAGATCAGTGAATCACATGCTTAGAGGAACAGGGAAATAACACACCCTTTTGTTAGCTGTATTTTTGTCATTTGAAATGTAGTACATTTCCCTTCTGATTTTCTTAGAATTGTACATTATTTGTATTACTGTGGTGAAAGATGTGTATCATGGTAAAGAATATGACTAGAATGCCAGTACACCATCCAAGAATTCCCAAAGCTAAAAAGATGTGAGAGGGTCTGATTCACCAGATTTAAGCTTTCTTTATGTCAGGGCAGAAATCAGGTGTACCAGATTCCAGATCAGGTCTGTAGTGTTTTCCCAAGGGTTTGCCACTTAGTAAAAAGAAGGCCTGTTGCACTCAAACCTTAAAAGTGTAGACTCAGCTATTTTGGTTTTGTGGTTAGGACAGTGCTGTTTACTGAGTTTCCAGGTAGGAATCTGGTAGGTTATCTAGCACTCAATAAATTACTATGAGACCATTGAGCTAAAAAAAAAAAAAAATCAGGTTTATTACAGTGTCATCGTTGGGAAACACTCAAGTAGCCAATCTGCTTATTTAGACAATATTATGAAAATGACAAAATGGCTTCTGGCATTATTTCCTGGTCCTATAAGGGCATATTTTGATTTGCTATTCCTATTTACAACTGAAAAAAATCCTCATTAATTGCCTGGCCGTACTTGCTACATTTTGTTGGTTTATTTTTATGTTTGCAAGAATGCTGTAAGTTTTAAAGTAGCAGTATTGCACTGATTAGATTAATGAGTTCCTAATTGGTTTAGCTTCTGAATGCTTGAGAATTTCACATGTGTTGGAACATAAATATATCAGCATTTGGGATTAAAAGGATAAATGACATGGCTCTTCCTTTAGGGAGTAAGACTTTTTTAATGTGCTGTTTTATTATCCTGACATGTTCAAGGAAGTCTAAATCTAAATTTTTTTGACCAGTTGGCTTGTCTTTCCTGCCAGGGTCAGGGGATTGAGTAGTTGTGCCAAAGTTTTTTATTCATCCCTGTTTGCACAGAGTGACTAGAACCTTTCAGAGTCAATCATTCCAATCACTCATAGCTGAGCTGAACCCACATGAATGTAAATCCAGCTGGCGTTTACCCATCCCATTTAATTAGCATATTTAGCTGTATGGTTTGCTTCTTTTTTTGTAGGCATAGTCAGAGTTTATTATTTTGTGAGACTAGCTTACCTAGTAGCATTCTCTATAAGCCAGTTAAAGAAAGAAGGGGGTATAAAAGACATACTCAGGAATAACAACTCAATTTGCTGTTTGTGTTCTGTTTAAGCACAGCATGTGTGTGCTGCGATGCATGTTACTGAATGTCTCTAACTAGCTGTGTGGTATGAGAGCCAATGTGATGAGGTAGAGCATGCTAGTTTTCCTTCCCAAAGGATCTAGTTGTTCATACTGGCAGGAAGTTTTACTTACCAAAGTGGTTAGCAACTGGCAAAGTGAGCACATCCAGGTCTGAGGTATTCCTTACACACTTTTCTTCATGGGAATTTCTTATGTTAACAAAGGTACAGTATGCAGTGTGCTTAATATTCTGTTTTATTTATCAAGGCATAGAAGCAACTGTATGAGTAAGGTCAATATACAGTAAAAGTTATTTTAGGTTGAAGGTCAGTATGGTGGTCCTTGTGGTTTGTTGTTTAAATCTTTAGAGATTTTACATATTAGCAGCTATTTCCTGGAAGCAATAGGAATGATGTGAAATCCTAGAAGGATTTTCACTTTTCATTTTCCCTTTCTTTTAGAGGAGAATGTTGCTCATCCTCCTAAAATTACTTAATGTCTTAGTTGTAAAGTTGTATAACTTTTCGCATGTGTTAAACGTATTTTTAAGGTTACACAGATCTTCATGCAAAAACTTAATAAAATTTGATCAATTGAAGTGTTACATTTACAAAACTTTTACTCTGTTCTCATCTGCACCAAACATACAGCTACAAAAGGTCCTTGTTTAACCTAGCAAGTGCAGGGAATTCTCTCCTTCCTCTCATAGGCATGATGTCTCGATGCACTGTCCTACCATTGAGAAGATCGCTTTTCGCTACTGCATTTTATTTAGAACATTATTTTTCTTCAAACTAGAAGAATTCTAAATCTTTTGCCTAAAGGAACATGTTTCTCCAAAAATTCATTGAATGATAAAATTAATCTACTCTTATAAAAAAAAAAAAAAAGAATTGTACTTTTGGCCAAAACAAACAAAACCCCTGCACCAAATAACAGTTTAAATGTAGCAGAAGTAGTTAGTTTATTAAAAAATAAAAACATTTTCTTAATGTTGCTGTCAACATAAAGACACATTGCACTTTGTCTTAAAGGTTTTTGATGGGACAGTGATGTCTTTAGTAATTTATGATCATTATCACAGCTTGGCTGTTGAAAGACCCTCTCTGTGGTTATCTGAAGGAGATCAGGGTGCATAACCTGTAGAGCAAGGCCTTGTTTTGGCTCACAGCTGTCCTTCTGGAAAGGGAGCCCAAGACACTGAAAGAATGTTACTGCTAAATCCACCCTTTCACCTCAGTTACACGCTTTCCTGTATGTGAAATTTACCTGCAGATGAATTATTTCCACAATAAGGGTCCTACTTTAGCAGTTTTTAAGGCTTGCTATGTGTTCTGCTGTTGCTATTTTCTTAATAGGATGACAGCAGCTGTTCATTGATTGAAACATGAAGAAAGATGTGTTGAAGTCAGATAAGCATCACTACTAAAGCAGCTTTACCTCCCAATTTGCTGGTCTTTTTAATATGGCTTATAATAGGGAGTGCTGAAATTGAGCTTTGTACTTGACTTAAATTATAATCTCACAAGATATGTGTAAGTCTATCTGAAGAATTTTTTCTTCATCTATCTCTGCTTCTTGAGACAAAATGTACTGTTATTGTAAACTAAAAGATACAGAACGAGAGGACATCATCTGGCCTTAGTTCAGTAGGATTTTTTCTTGTCATTCATTATGATTTCTTTGTTGGTGATTTATCAGTCTTTGTTCTGTTTTGGTTTTTTTTGGGTTTGTTTGTTGTTTTTTTTTTTTTTTGGGGGGGGGGGTAATCAGAAGTGATTTGTGGTTGGACAGCAGTAGTTTCTTTTATCTTCATTTCCAAAGCTGCCCTTGTAACGCCACATTCAGCAACAGATTAATCCTCAAATACTTTTGTTCAGTTTTCACAGTTGCTGCCAAGTAGGACTTCTTTACAGACCACTTTATATTTTGTGATACTTGTAATTAACAATTACTTATGGCAAGTCTGCTTCTCTATTCTGCACAATGAAAAGTAAGGCTTACCAATGCAAAATACAACCAAATATAAACCACATAAAAAATTACAGGAAACTTCCTCTTGTTTTTTAAATGCTGTGAAGCACGGTGGTAAACAGTCTCTAGGTGAAATGATTCCAAATGCTTTAGCAGATACTGAAGATTTTTAGAATTTAAGTAGGGCTAAAGAAATGCTCAGATCAAGTTTCTTCTGATATTATTTGATTTTTGATTATGTACAATGATGAATGGCATTATTTTAAAAACTGAGTATCAGCTCTAGTGTCTGCTTAAATCCACTGAATGTCATTTAAACTGCATTAGGAATAAATGGGTCCGGTAAAGTATGTTTCCAAACAACATATGAGATGGGAAACTGATCTTCCAGCTTTTTAATGCTTTAAAAAATATGCTCCATTGCTGGATTATCTTGCCAGACGATTGAACAGGTAAAGTTTTCAAATAATCTTTAGACTGTGATCGAAATTGTGCTTCCATTTTAATTTAAGGAAGCATCAAAACATTTCCAAAATAACAAAAATCGTATTCATTTCCAGTTTAAGTTAGAAAAAAACCCAAACCCAACCTTATTTTCAATAAGGTTTAGCTTGTCTCCTTGATCGACTGCTGATCTCTATATTGTATTTAAAATTATATTACCTTGATATTTTAAAGCTACGATACACTCAAATAATCACTTTTTGGCATTTGCAGAGTTGTTTTTTTTTTTTTGAATACAAATAGGAGTTAATTTAATGAAAGTTTATTCAGAGATAAGAAGTTTGTGTTCTCTGCAAGTTGTATTGTTCTGAAAGAAATACTAACGATGAGTATTTTTTAAAAATGTATATTTGTCTACCTACATGAAGATCCTAATTAACTACACAAGGGACAAAATGTTGCACAGAAAATTAACATGAAATGTTCACTTTCCAGAAAATATTTATAAATCAGTTGTTTTTTTCCTTGTTTCCTTCTATACCTTTTATACCTGCCAATACCAGTCTTGGTATTTTGAACAAGGTAAATATGATGACTCATAACAACTGTAATACTGCTACAACTAATAATAGTAATAGCAGTTGTATAAGTTTGTCTTCTGCTAACATTTTAAATTACAGAGTTTTCTGTGTTGGTGTGTTAGAGCACTTTGTAATGAGAATGTATCCACTATGACACTTTAAAGGAACATGCTTATTTTAGATGCTTGCAAGCTTCTATGTGAATTGCTTCCATGGAGCAAATTACAAATCTGAAGAGAGCATTCTAATCTGTGTTCTTCATTCTGTTCCTTTCTGGGACTCACAGATCCTGTTGTCTTTAAAGAACTTTGCAGTGTGCAGGGGCACTAGGAGGAATGGGAAACAGGGAGTGAATTAGAGCCCCCTTAGTGGGAAAATCTTGAGAAGGGTTTGGTGGAATACTGAGAGATCGTTCTGTGAAAGCAATGAATTTACTATAAATTTAGAGCTCAAAAAGAAATTATGCTTTATTCAAAATCCTTCAAAATTTTAGCAAGACCTTAGTTAATTTCGGAGAAGGTCCAGTGTGAATTGGCTTAATGAAAAGCAATTAGAACATCCCTCTTTTCAAAAAGAATTTTCAGACTTTTTTCTTTCTTTTCATTGTTTTTAAGCAGACTTTAAAGTATTTTGCCATAGCTACACTCACTGTATCCATTATCACTCTTTCTTTTCTCTTACATATTAGTGAATGTAAACCAAGATATTTTTAGCCTCCCTGCTTTCATTCAATTTTTCAAAGTGGTAGTGACTAAAACAGCTCTATCAGCCTCTCAAGGAGGCCAATTTAAGCTTTGGCAACTTGCCATAAACATAAAAATGCTGCTTGTTTATTTATTTATTGGGGGGTGGCTAAGATAAGGCAAGTACTCTTTTTTGCTTTCTAAAAATTTTTTCCATTTACTTGGATCTTCTTCAATAATAAATCGTTAATTAATTTTAGAATTTGTAATTCAGTTAAATAATAACAGTAATCAAAAAGGAGATTGCTGAGTAACCTAAATCCACTTTAAGATTGAAAGGTCTCATGATATTTATTTACATTGTGATTATATACCGGTGGTTAAAAAAAAACAAACATTTTGTTTCGTTTGCATCATTTAGTCTAAAAACCAAATCACATAATTATTGATTGTTAGCATTCAGACTCTGTTTGCTGTTTCCAAAGTTAAGCCAGTGTTAGTGCTTGAAGTTGGAATTCCAATTTTAAATCTTGTGCATGTAACTTTGACTCTACTACCCAGTTTAAATTTGTGCCCTTGCTTTGTTCCTGTGTATGATGAAAATCTTGAAAGGGTCTGTTTTCAAGTCCTGATTGCATTTGTAGCTAGGTAGCATTTCCTGATGGACTTCAGTTCATGGGGATAAAGTAATCCGTCTCAATTTCTGAACACAGTTTGCAAAATTCCTGTTTGATTTCTGAATCCAGCCCATCAACTGCATACTTGGATTGAAACCTGGTAATCGTTTCACCCTACTGTGAATTGAAAGACTGACACCTCAACTGGTGCCTGGTTTTTATTTTACTTGATGTAAATAGTAGTGGAATTTTTAAAAAGTAGGTTCTTAGTAGCATTGATATCATATTCATTTGCTTTCCCCCTGTTTACTTTTTTGTCTGGTCAAAAACATTTGTGTCTTAAACTATGAAAATGAAAGTCAATGGACTCAAAAAGGTATCTGTTCAAGTTAGTAGAATCATCTATGATGGTTATCTTTTAGCATAATTTTTAAGCGGTATGGTGCTTCCTTTGAAACACAAATCAAGGATTTTTGATTTAACAAAGTGCACAGTATGGAAGAGTGACTGATAAAAGACTTAGAAGCAGATGTGAGCCAGAATACAAGAAACCTTATGTATCATGAATAAGTTATTACAGGGATCCTTTGAGGAAAGTGATACACTGTTGATTTTAAAGGTTAGAAATAGCATCCTTCTGTATTTTATACTTCTAGGAATTGCTGTAGCTTCACAGGTTGTGGAAACTCTGAACTAGTTCCTACTCTTAAGGAATGAATAACACATCCTTAAGTATTACACAGGCCTCCGTTTCCCAAGTGGCCTCTGCCATGGGTAACTCCAGTGTTCTGGTAGGAACAATCTTAATGAAAAAGAGCTGACATTTCTCTTAGAGAAAGAAAGATGCTTACTGTATGTTTTCTTATACTGCCTAAAATAATGGCCACAGAAAACTCATCCTAGGTGAAGTAAACAATCACAGTTCTTTCTTTCAGCATGTTATTAATTTCTAGCTTCTTATTGGAATAGGAATTTATGTAATTTTCAATGTTAATGCTCACAAATTATGATTCTATAATCCAGATAAGTCTTGACTATTCATAGGCTTTCTCCTTCCTTCTTCTGCCATGATAATTTTTGTTCTAGATTTTAGAATTACATTGATTTAGACAATTTTCTTCCCAGAACTCGAGTGACAGAACTAGTCAGAATTTAGTGCAGGATTTCATACCTTATGGAGATGAAATTGTGTGATGCTCTACAGAAACAGGTTGTTCTTGGATGTGTTCATCAGGTTGCAGTGCTGTGCTGTTCCTGGTGGTGATAGCCATTCAGGTGTACCTTAATACTGCTGCGAGATATTACATTATGTTATTTAGACGTACCTTTGGCCCAGGGCAGAGTGGGGTTAGCATTTTGAGCTAGAAGTAGGCATAGACAGTCTCTGTGAGCTTGGAGCTAGGTGCTTACAGTAGCCCACTTCATGAGAGGAAATCAGTGTATAATATTTCCAAATTACTTCCAGGTCACAGTAGTCCATTCTACAGGACATGATGCGTGCACTGTGATGGCTAGAAGAGTAAGGTAGAGAAAAAAGTGTTTTTTTTTCTCTAAAAAAAAGAGAAAAGTTTTATGTTTCCTAGAAGTTGCTGCCTGTATAGTTCAAGTGATGGTAAAACAGCACTGAGATTGTCGACCTCAGATGAGAGACATCCTGGTTACTGATATCCTGGTTTTACCTGTGAAGAATTCAAGACAGCTACTTTTTATTCCAATGTATTTCTTTTCCCAGTGTGAAATCATTATGATAACACTGCTTATGACAAAACAAAAAAAAAAAGTTAGGTTGCTTGCTGTCATATTAGTGTTATCACCATTTTCAACCTGTCTTCAGACTACCATGATAGGTTTTAGGCAGAGCTCTTCAGTTTCATATATAACTTAAGCAGTTAATTTCTTGATATGCTGTCTCATGTAAGTCTCCATTTTTTTTTTTTTTTTGCTGGAGTCTGTATGTTTTAATTTCTTAAACTGTTCATTCACATTGCTAGGTTTTTTTTGTTGATTTTAGTCAGAATGAGGTGTGGCTTGAATTGTCTTGGTTCAAATACACATCATTTAAGGGGTGGATAGATACCCTTCTGGATGACAGATGTTACAAAGATAAACTGCTGTCAGATGCCCTAATATAGTTTCTGAAGATGATTTATTAAGCGGTTAGCAGAGCTGTCAGAATTAGGTTATATTTATTTCCTAGTCTAGAAAGCCTTTTTTTAAGTCAGTGACTTGACTCTCTAATTCTATCACAATAACCTCTACTTGTTCCTGTAGGGAGGGGGATAAGGCAGAGAACTCTGCTTCCCAGGGGGTAGTTTTTGAAGTATGAATGCTTCACCTTTAAAGAATAGTAATAAGAAAAATGTCAGTGGAAAGGGTTTTCTAAAGCAAGATTTAAAAAAAAAAATATCCATTGCAGAAGACTTCATGAAATAAGATTTTTGGTTTCTTTGTATATTTTAGATATATTTTTCTTGGAAATACTTGTCTTTTAGTGATTAAAGTTATGGTTGGACATTTGATTAGTTTACATTGAGTTCTCTTTCTTGTGGAACTTTAACTAGCTTGTGCTTAAAATAATTTATTTGATATCTTCCTCATTTGAAGTTTTTTCTTGGAAATAGAATATTTTCTGTATTACTGTCAGTAATCACCTGGAGATCTGATCAGTATTAAGAAGGCATGAAGATGACCTGTAGTTTCAGATCTGTATTTGTTGATTTAAAAGAAAAATTGGAAAATTACCATAAATTGGAGTTCTTTATATCTCGGTTTAGTAGTTAAACCTTATATGCTTGTTCTGGAGGAAGGATTTGAATGAAAGTCAATTTTTTAGAGGCAAAGCTAAACAGGAATGTGTAGAAATTTTATTTTTTTTTTTTTTTTTTTTTTACTTAATTTACATTGTTGCATGAGTTTCCATGCAAACATAAAAATGTAAAAGAAAGGCAGTAAAAGAACTGGGAGTCTATCAGAGATGAAATGAGTCACTATTGAATGAGATTATAAAGGTGGTCTTATTTTACACTGTGAGTGTTCAACTGGCAGGCTCTCATGTGAACAGGTTAGACATCCATCTGAGACATTTTTATCGTATTGATTTATTCCCTTGGAAGAATGCAGGCTTTTATGTATTTTAGAGAAGATTCCAAATGGCTTGTCGAGATTATATCTTGCATGTGAATTTTAGCTGGGATTATATTACTTGGGAGTGGCAAATTTTAATAGGCATGACTCAGGTGGTACTGAAGAAAATTAGTAGCTTGGCTTAATGGAAAAATCTAATATATACACACATGTAGCAAGCAGCTCTAGGGGAAGTCTGTAAATAATGTACATGAATAATGCTTGTGTACATAAAAAATAATATAAAAAAGTACTCGTGATTTATGTTTTTAGAGAATAGGCAGTTGTATATAAACCTTCCTCATATCTGGGGCACTTCACAACCAAGTCACAGCTCAGAAAATTTTGAAAAGCATGTTCATTGATGGATAAACTTTCTGAGCCAAACTCAGTTAATGCTTGGCAGTCTCGTGACAATTGGTCCCATACTGACAAAGCTTAAATCAAAATTTTACATATTGCTTAAAAATTATTTTTTTTTTTTATAATTTTTCCATTATACTTTATCTTTTAGAGGTTTTTGCTTTAGATGACATTCCTGCTTGAAGCAGCGCTAACTTCAAAGTTAGATCAGGTTACTCAGGCCCTTGTTTGGACTGGGATTTATTTTTTTTTTCCCTTGGAGTAAGTGGTCAGTGAAATATATGGAAACATATAAACAGGTAGCATAGAAATAAGAATAATTTTTGTATTTGTCTGTTGGCATTTAATGCAAGCAAGGATGAATCAGGGAGGTTGTGGAGGCGGTAATAAACTACAAGTTGTAACTAGGAGATCACAAGTTCTATGAAAATAATCCTTCTCAGCAGGAGGATTTGGAGCTTGTTACAGAGAGTTTAGTTCATCAGGAGTCAGTCAGGAACAGAGAAGTTAAGAATCACACTTACCTGTGTATCTATAGATAATTAAATACCCTTCTTCAATATGAGATTGAACTGTAGTGAAAGGAACTTAGCACACACTCTCCTGGTGACTCCACCAGGGTCAATACACTTTGGTATGTGAACTTATTGGAACATTCAGGAGAGCCCAATGAATGGACCTCTCTTCTATATTTGGAAACACCGAATCTTTTCTTAGCCTCTATTTGTCCCTTTATATTATGAGTAACACTGTACTGGCCAACTCTATAATACATCTTAGTGTCTATTAAGAACTCGAATGATAGTAACTAATTTAAATTTAGCCAGCTATAAGGGTACTTGATTATAGTAATTTTGCAATAATTACCTTGAATCTGTTACCTGAAGGAGAAAAACTTTTACTTCCTTTATCAATAGCCTGTCTTGTCTATTTTCCTAGCCTCATAAAATAGAGATCAAATGAACTTGCAAAAGATATTTCATAGGAGAGCAAGGCATTCTAATTAATCATAGTTTATTACTTAAGGTCCTTTCCAACACTAACTGTTCTATGATTCTATGATTTTACAGCCATATGATTTGAATAACTAAAAAATGCATGTCAGAGCACAGCAATGCTGCATAAAAAAAAAACAGAGATAGAACCCTGCGTCTGGAAAGTACAAAATATCCGAAAGGCTTTTTTGTCATCTGTGAAACCTGGTCTAAGTGTGTTGGTGCTGCTGTGAAGGATACCTCTGCCCTTAAGGAAAGGACAGACTCTTGGCTGCAGGGTCTTTTTGCCATTATTAGTACTCATGCTCAGCTTGCAGATCTGGCTGAACACTAACCCTTACCAAAAAGATTTTTTTTGTTGAATCTGAGAGCTTGTCCAGCTCACCAGTTATCCAGATGAATATTAATGCCAAAAAAGGCCGATGATGAGGACGAGTGGCTGTGACTGGGAGGTGGGAGGCACAGGGAGAGGGAGTACAGAAAGGCAGGATGTCCCTGTTTAGCGGGTGAGCAGATAAACTGAAGACAATTGTAAAATTGTTTTTATTAGCATCAGTTGTGACATTCATAGTTGCTGCGTGTTTGTGCTGTTTCAGGAATATATTGCTAAAACAAGCAAAATAACACAAGGAGTTTAGAATACTAACGTGTTCAACCAGTTTTGGGTTTTTTTTTTTTGCTTCCTTTAAATGGTTTGCATGACGTGGGGTGCTTGCATTTTGCCTACATAAGCAATTCTTTAATGGTCAAATTCTCCTTGTAACGTCTGTACTGATTCAGCATAATGAAAATGGAGTTTTTCCTATCACTGCAGACTATAAATCATACAGACTATTCTTTCTTTGGATAGATTTCAGTTGTCATTTCTTACATATTTTACTTGAATAATTATTTCTAACCAGCAGCTGAACTTCTGTGCTATACATTAGACATGATATTTCCTGGATATCAGAAGGGTATCTGCAATAGGCTTTTATCACAGAAAAGATAAGATTCCTCCATTCCCTGTGTCTGAGCCAGCCCCTCCAAGGAGCAATAGGGGAGTTCTGTAGGAGCGTTTTGTATCCTGTTGTAGGTACTTAAGTCAATTGCTTTTCATTTGGCACTAATAAAACGTTTTGTTGCAGATTAATCTCTAACAACATATGTCTTTACCTAGAAATGCATTAAATATTTTAATATTTAAATTTATTAAATATACTTACATTTCAATTTACATTGGATTTAAATGTGCAGTATTTTTAAAACCTAAAAAGTGGAAATGCCAGTTTTTTCCATTTTTCACAACTATATATCATGAATATGTACAGCCTTTTCAGTGAAAACTGAGCAATACAGTGAATGAAGTTAAAGTGGATGAAAATATACTTGTACATAATAGGCCATTCCAATCATAGAAAAAAGTATTCAAAACTTAAACAAACCGAAAATACATAAATGAGTGACAACCATTTGTCTGCTGTAATTTGCATTCCAAAAGGTGACCTTCACTTTAAAGTCTGATTCCTCCTGTGCTCAATAAAAGCAATAGAAGTCACAACAAACTCTCTGGCTTGCCATGGCAAATAAAAGGCTTCTGAGATGAAGCAAAATGAGGAGCACTTCATTATGACAGTAAATTTTGTTGTTCTTCCAAATAACAAAAAGTCTTTTAGAATAAAATGCATTTTGCATGAATTTCTCATATTGGTTTTCTCCTAATATGACAAAATTTAGCCAGATTTTAGAATTTTAAAAAATGAACAAATAATAAAAATAAATAAGAAAAAAGATAAAATAAAAAAAAAAAAAACCACAACTCTACAAAATTCTTAATGGAATCCACAGAAATAAGAGAAAGGATGAGTTTTATGTCA
>JASSUY010012329.1:0-15460 GCA_032466535.1 Forpus xanthops
CCCATGGCAGGGGGGTTGGAACTAGATGATCTTGAGGTCCTTTCCAACCCTAACTATTCTATGATTCTATGATTCACTGGTGATAACAGAGTGAAAGCTTTGGCAAAGCAGGCTTACTCAGCCAACAAAGTGGTCTGGTATAAGAACAAGATGATTCTGAAATATGTATCAGGAACAGTGACATTCTCTGAAAAAAAGAATTAGATGAGAGCAGAGCTTGGAACTGGGACAAAGATTGGGCAGCAGTGAGGAGACTGGGCAGTGGAATTTGACCGGTCTATGCCTGAGATGCTGAATTTTGGCCAAGAGACATTATTTTTCTTCTGATAAACCTTCAAAAGTCCTTGTATCACCAAGTGTATTAGATGAACTGTAAGGATCAAATAGATCCTGTGTTTGTATCATAGGGAAAACCAGAAATAGTATCTCTTATTCTGTCTTTTTTAAGTTATTTTTGTATTCCAATGTTTTTTCCATTTTGTACAGACTTATTTATTCTTTCTTTTCTCTCTCCCTTTCCACTTACACATTTCTTTTTCCCTTTTCTTAATTTTTAGTCTCTATCTAATAGGGCATTCCAGCCTCCCTGCATTTCTGTCACAGACATTCAGAAGGAGAATGAGAGAGATGTTAATCTCTTCATGTCCTTAGTCCCCTCGAATAGGCAGCTCTGAATTTACTAATAGGATTGGGGAGGGTAGCCTGAATGTGCCAAGGAGGCCTTGAGTTCAGACTAAGCATGTGACCAAGATGGCAGAGAGAATCAGCTCAAGGAGGTAAATCTCCTTTCCCACTCCCATGTGAGGTGGCAATGGATTTGCTAAGATCTTTCAGTGAGAACTGGTATGATGGCAAAAAATACAGAAGGGAGCCCTGATGTCATGGGCTGCTTTTTCTAACTAAAGCTTAGTGCAGTTTTATTCCTCTTCCAGCACTGTAACATTTATTCATTGCCAAGTGCACTTTCTGACACACAAAAGCAGATTACCACTTGCATTTGCTCAGTGCCATCTCCCTTACTAATCTGCCTGGCTGGAGCAAGCAGGCTCAGGGGAACGATAGAGGCAGGCAGCATTGCTCGGCATTAAACCTGTCATCTGCAGGAGGACTACTAAATTAGAGTGAGGAAAAAAATATAAAGTAAAAAGACAAAGATGAAAAAAAAAAACAACTAGAAAGAAATAGTGATTTCAATCTATCACTTTATTTCATGATGAATTTCCTTCTAAGTCTATGCTCCAGTGTTTACCTGAACTTGAAATAAAGGCAGGTCAGAACACAGATGAAAGAGATCAATATCCTGGACTTGGAAAATTAGTACTGAACCAAATTTAACATTCTTACCAACCTCTCTTTGGCTATGAAACACTCTCTAATAGTTTATATAGAGAGAAACAGCTCCAACAGAAGAGATTGAGAAGGGGCTCTGGATCACAGTCTGCTGGGGACATGTGAGAGAGCAAGGACCTGGTCAGATGGTCTCTAACAGTCTAAGGTGATGAAGCTAAGAGCGTATAATTGCATATGAGATTGGGATAGAACTGTTTGGGGGTCAGGAATAAGAATGGAAAAAAGAAAAACGAATCTGTTTTCTTCTTTTTTTTTATTTTTATTGAGGATGGGAAAGAAAAACTACTTTTTCCATTGTGAAACAAAAAATCTGAATCCTCAATTTGAGCTTCTTGTTTTCTTGTCAGCCCACAGGGGCACTGCTGGCAGTGTCCACATGCATGCTGTTTATTCCAATATGAACCTTTTCTTAAATAAAAACTAAAATGAGGTATTAAATAGTATTCATCTATCTGTGTTTTATAGAAGGTTATTCTAGGATTTCACCTGGCCTCAGATGTGACAGCTGTCACCACATTGGTATAAAAATGTGACAACTGTGGCAACCTGCTTGTTAAATGCTATTTTCCTGATGTATTCAACTATTTGAATCCTAAGTTTGGTTTGTAAAGAAGTTTTCTGTGCAGCCGCCTTGCTTCGTTCTACTTCTAATGTGGCTTGTACATTCATATTCCCATCACAGATAGTGTTCTTCCTGAAGGAGATAGATGACTTGAAGCTTCTATATGAGCAGATGGTCTCTGACCTCCTGAAATGGATTAAACAGAAGGTGACAGAGCTGGATGATCGTCGTTTCCCGAACACTCTTCAGGAAATGTGGCTGCTCATGGCCAACTTCAAGACCTTCCGCACTGTGGAGAAACCCCCCAAGTATCAAGAGAAGGGCATGATTGAAGCTCATCTTTTCAACATCAGGACCAAGCAGAGAGCTAACAACCAACGGCCATACCTGCCTCCAGAGGGGAAGATGCTTCAGGATGTGGAAAAGCATTGGATTATCCTGGAAAAGGCAGAGCACAGCCGTGGAAAAGCGCTGCAAAAGGAGATGCTGAGGCTAGAAAAGCTGGAACAGCTAGCTCAGAGGTTCCTGAAGAAGGCAGCCCTGCGTGAGTCTTACTTGGAAGACATGAAGAAAGTGATTGGGAAGCAGGACTTCTGGCCAGAGAGTGTAGACAGGATGGAGGCTGCAAGTAAGAAGCTGGAAGCCATTGTGGCAGATGTACTCCCAAGGAGGGAGCGCTTCACAGCTTTGGATGAAATGGCCACAGTCATCAGCCAAGAGAATTATCATGGCAAAGATCAAATCATGCAGAAGTGAGTGACAGATGTGATACTCTGTAGTCATGACTGAAGTTAGTTGGAATTCTATGGTGTGGTGGAAGAAAATTAATTGTAGCCATGAGTAACAGCTCTCCTCCTCATGAGTAGAACTGTCGGTTTCTTCTACCTGTGAGCAGTTTCAGCCTATAAAACAAATGCTTCATATTCTTTAATTACTTTTTTCTTGAATGAACAAACTTTCAGACTGATTTCTGGTGAGAAACAATTTTAAGATAATTTCACTATATACAAAAATACTTGTTCTGCCAAAAGTTCTATCTCATATCAAAAATGCTCAGGGAAACACATTTTATTCCAAATCTAATTTCTTTTTCAGTGTGTAGTTTGGGGGAATACAGATTAGTTCAGGAACAAAGTCTTTGCAGATTGACTCCAGTTTGGAGCAAGTCTTGGCAAATTATGACTTCTCTGATTTAGGAGTGACTAAGAATGTCATACAAATAACTTCCTTGTGGTACTTCAGTGCTTTTCTAAGTTCACAAAAAAATAAGAAATCTGGATAAATCTAAGAAAAGCAATTATGAAAGAGTAAACCAAACTCTTTACAAGATCAGACTGTAAATCTGATCATGATGTGGTTTAGATTAATTTTTTGCTTTAAGCAGACATTGAAAGGCCACTTCTTTTTTTCCAAGCCTTTCCATTATATGAATTGAAAGCAAAGTGGGATATTAGGTATCAGGACCCATAAAAAGCAATGCCCAAATTTAAAGAAATCAATGACAGTTGGTGTGCTAGTCAAAATTCCCCTCCATTATGACACTAATTAAATAACAACTTTGCTGTGACCTGTTTTGTGACCATAGCCTGTACTCTTGCACTAGTGGCAAGAGTTGTGTGTGTTCATTTAGCCTTCTGTAAAGCTGAAAGCCCTGCAAATCTCCCAGTCCTTGGTCCAAACCAGTGATTTCTCTCCCCTGCTTTTCAGGCAAAAGAGCATTTCAAAGCAATGGCAGGATCTTCTGGATCAGTTGCAGAGACGGCAACACTCTCTGGGTAAAATGCAAGAAATTTTGGGCCTCCTGAGAGACATTGATGCCATTACAGAGGAGCTGAAAGAGCTGCAGGTACTGAGCCCTCTCCTCTGGCACACAGCTTGTACTGCTACCAGTGTGTGTTCCTAAAAAAGCCCCCACATTCCAGGGGCTGCCTGGTGCCAACAGAAGATATGTTTATCGGCTATAGAAGAATACACCATTTTTACATAGATACCTAGCTGTGCATTTCAATTTATCATTTCAGGTACATGAGAAAAAAAACAGGCTTTGGTAAAGGGACTCTCCCTAATCAGAAAGCCAGATATGGTATTACAGGGGGTGCACTACATCTTCAAGTTATGTAATAAAATAAAGATGGGAAATAATCTCAGCTAAATTTAGAAGTGTAAAAGCAGAACCAGAATCAAACAGCCTCCTGTTCCCATTCCGCGTAAATCTTCTGGATTACCTTCTAGAAGTACCTCCAGTGATTATACAAGTGGGATTATATCAGGCATATGTCTGGCTTCCAGGTATCTAAGCTTGAGAGAGGGAAAAGTTCCACTGTAAATTCACAGTGATAGCTTTTAGCAAGAATTTCCAAGTGTTATCAGGGTCTCAGAGTCCAAATTCTTCACTTTAGCATAGGAAATAAGTGATTTCATATTGACTCGTAATGGTAGGAAGTATATATGCATCCTTTGGTCTTGCCTTGTCCTTTTTAAAGACAAAAAAATCCTTACATCAATGGGTTGCCTTGTACCAAGGCTAAAAAAGTCAACATACTACATGAAGTTGTGAATTTTAAATTCAAGATAAGACTTGTCTTTAAGTTACGAATCTTTCTGTCCTAGTATTAGTAAGCAAAGAACACATACTGTGAATAATGTTGTTGGAATCATGATAGTTTGAGGATGTGGGAGAAGATTGGTGAGGAAAGCTAACATCCCACAAGAATGTTAAATGGAATCAGTTATGTACAGGATTGATAACTGTATCCACTGATGCAATTAGAAAGAGGACAGACTTTTAAGTACTTGTTACCTTCATCAGCTAGCTATTAAACTCTGTGAAGTACTTATTTTCATTATTTTGATAGCAAAGACAGGTAAATTTCTCAAACAAAAACATAGCAATCAAAACAGACCATAAAATGGGATATTGCAGAATCCTCCAAACACAGACTGTAAATGAACCTGCCTACAGGTGAGTGTATAACAAAGGGCTATTCCTTGTGCCCTTAAATTCTGATACCTTGAGTGCTTAATCAGTAGTGAAATTGAAAATTAAAAGTATGATTCCTCTAATTAGGCATCTTTTCAGCTTTACATAGCTAACATCATTCTTTGTATTTAGAAGCTATGAGTCAACAGGAACCTTTCCACTGACTTCTTTGTAGTGAGCCCCTGAATGCACTCTCTGCCAATGCCTTTTGTTTCTCACTTTGCAGGTGCTGGTGACTTCCCAGGACTGTGGGAAGCAGCTTCTGGAAGTGGTAGATTTGCTGCAGAATCACAACTTAGTTGACTCGCAGATCTCTTCCTATGATGATAAACTGACACACATTACCAAGAGGACAGCTGAAATCAGCAAGGACAGCACAGTTAAACCAGAAGTGCTTTATGCAAAAGTTCAGATGCTTCGTCAGCTGTATCAGAACCTTACAGCTCTGAGCAAGTCACGGTAGGGCTGTGCTTTTATGGCTCTGCTCTTCCTGATTAGGATGGTAAACCACTCCCTTATGATTAAGCATTTGATTTTTTTCCTTTCTCTGTTCATAAAGACATAACACAAGCAGCTTGAGTGTCTTGATTGAAAGAGACCACTCTATTTCATAGATGAAGAATAGCTTCATTCTCAGCATTTATTATGACTTGCTTTATGTGAAAGCTGAATAGCATGTGGTTATCTCCCCATCTCCTACAGGAAGAAGGAAACGTAATTTTCTTTCCTTTGTCTTACTCCAGAAATAAATTAACCTGTGTCAAAAAGGCATTAAAGGCTTTCGAAATGTTAGATTTTCTGAAGTTGTCTTCGATTATGCTGCCATCTTCTCCATGGGATCCTAATTCTGACTGTTTGTTTCTTGGTTTCAGAAAATCTCAGCTGGAAGAGGCTTTGAAGCTTTTTGAATTCTTCCGTGACTGCAAAGAAGAAGAATCATGGATCTCTGAGAAATGGAAGCTAGCAAGAACAGCAACATTAGGGAAAGATGTCAGCCAGATTACGGCCTCTATTCAGAAGCATAAGGTATCTTAATTTACTGATGATGCCTTGTCTTTGTGTTATAGCAAGATTTTAGAACATTTGTGTCCTTCAGTTCAGTCAGTGCAGCACTTATAAGAAAGCTGTCAAACCACTCATTATCTCAAGTGTCATGACCAGCGTTTGGAATTTTTTAAACATATATAAGGGTTTTCTTCAAGAGAGGAGGTTAAGGGTAGAGAAAGAATATGCTTCATGGATTAGAAGTGCAGCTTCCAGTGGAGACAATGGGCTCTGTTTTAGCTCACTTTGGATGGGAGGGAAAAAATAAAAGTTAAGTAGTTTTTGCTGTTTTCTTCTTCATGTTTCCTGGCTAAGAGAGATGTGGGTAAAGGAGATGGTGAAAAGAAAGATGGCAGCAGGCAGGATATCAACAGGGTAATGCTTTGTGAGCTTAGAAATCTGTTAGCACTTTCCCTAAGAGCTTGCTGTGAGCTAATATTGAAAAATTAGCTATATGAGCTACTGCCTTGCAGCAAAGAATCACTATGGCCAAATGAAGAGACTGGAGAGCTTGCATAGAATACTTAAAGAGGAGCCTTTTCTGTAATTTTTATATACATTTGTGTGCATCCATGTATTTGTTTCTTCTGGAAGACGTCTGAACTGGTTAACAAACAAGTATCTACTTCAGAGAAGACTGTTTACAAGCTTCACATCAAAGGATAGTAACTTCTATGTAGGGAGCCAAGGGGCAATCGTCTCAGGGCTCAGGGAAAAGTCACAAGTGTGGATAGGGCACAGGGCTCTTGGAAATATATGCATTATAGTAGTGGAGAATAGGTCTTTGCTCTCAGCTCATGGGACAGAGTTGTGCTGACATCTCCCATCCTTCCTCTAGGCACTCGAAGCAGAGTGCAATTCCCACAGGGCTGTATGTACAGAGGTGGTGAGGAGGGGCTTGGAGCTGAGACAGAAGAACCCCATACACCAGGAGGACATTCTGAGGCAGACAGACAACCTCCAGAAGCTGTGGCAGCAGCTCCAAGATGAGGTGGCTGATCGCAAAAGCCGCCTGCAGGCAGCAGCTCTCATCAAACAGGTAAGCAGGGCTCTGCTGTTGTGTGTGGTGTGGGAGGCATGATGTAGCTCAGTTCTGCCCCATACCCCCTTATGGAAGGCAAGAGTGTCAGGAAGGCTTCAGGCATTGGTCTTCAAGAAGGTCTCTGGCAGCAAAATCACAATTGTCTTGCAAGCCAGGCACACAGAAGATTTGAACAGCTGGTATTGCTCTAAGTTAAAAATGCCAATGGAAATAGCCCATGTATTAGCACTGATGCAGTCTTTATTGAGGTGGGATGTGGATAGCTGTGCGGCATTGTTCTAACATGAAAAACAAACAAACAAACCAATCAAACAGAAAAACACACCAATAAAAGGAACATGCTGTAATACTTGGATCTGCCATGAACTTCCAAAGCCTGGGAAATATTTGACCCTTGCTATTCTGACCTACACTTTTACACCTACAGATCTGCAAATAAACAGCTCTCACAAAAGCAATATTCACAATTCACATAACTTTATGCCAGGTATTCTTATTCTCCTTTTCCTAAGTATTTTTGCTGCTACTCACATGAGATACTTGAACAAAAGTTCCTAGCTTTGTTCCTCACAAAGTCTAAATTCTCTCTTCTGTCTAGTAAATTTTATCTCGTTACAGTGCTTTAGCTACAGTCCTTTGTTACTGTGGGTTTTCTGTTTTTCTATTATATTTTCATATCTCAAAATCTTATTTTGCTTTTTACAATCACAGCCAGAAAGACTGCAAATTATGGAAAAAATAAGAAAACTTTTGTTGTAAACTGAGTTCACTGTTAGACTATTGGTTAGAACCTTTAGAAAACATCTGTTGAAATCACATTGTTACCAACATCGAACATTGTGGGTTCCTTTTACTACTTCTATTAAATGCCATAAAGTTTTAGTTAAGTAGGAGTTATTAATGAGTTGTATAGGCCATTCTTGAATCTATTTATTCACTTTGATTCTGTGAATTATCCGTGCTTGATGTGATTATGAAATGCATCATGGATTTAGAGCTACCTTTCAGTTTTACAACACCTTAAAGTAACCTTATAGCTACACACCGAACAGCATGTCTCCTTACTCATAATTTTCAAAAGGGGAAAGAGCTGGATATGATGCTTTCATATCATATTCAGAATCTAGTGTTTTCTTCATTCCTTCAGTACTTTGCTGATGTTGATGAAGCAAATTCATGGTTGCGAGAAAGGCAGCCTCTTCTGGCCAGCAAAGACTACGGAAAAGATGAATCAAGCACCGAAGCACTGTTGCACCGTCACTTGCGTCTGGAGAAGGAGATTGCAGCCTACTCATCTGAGATGAGACGCCTCAAAGAGCAAGCTGACATTGCAGCAGAGCAAGCTCCAGCTGCAGTAAGTAGATGAGGAGCTGTGTCATGTTTTGTTGAAGAGTGTAAATGAAGTGTGTTTTAATTATGTAGAATATTTTTAATTTGCCAGAATAAAATATTCCAAATGACCTAAGGAAGATTTTTTAATTCAGAAAAAGGCCAATTTATATGACAAAGTTCATTGTCCACTCATAGCCCACCTAGATAGTGTTCTGTAAAATACTAGAAATATGCATTCCCCATAGCACTCCTTACAAATACTTGCTCACTCTTTATTCTCATAACATTATTAATTTCAATTAGCTTTAAAAAGTAGACATTTAATCTAAACATCTTTACGAATTCTTTTGGCAATCTAAGATAGCAGTGAAACACCCCACAGTTCCAGGAGCAATTGGTACTGTCCCACAATGGATGTTTAAGGCACATGAGATGAAGTCAATCTTTGCAGATGCCCCTCTTTTTCACTTACTAAAAGGGAACATTTGACTTGAGATCAGCTCATCTGACAACAAAATTCAAGGGAGATAAATGACACATTTCATAGCTTGCTTTTTCATACTTCCACTATCACTCAGTGTTTAACTAAATCAGTCTGAGAGCTATGAGCACCATTTTGTCTCTTTCCTTCACCTCATCATTACATTAATTTTTATTACAACAAAGATTGCTTTGTTATTAAACATGAAAAAACATGTGACAAGATGGTATCAAATGTACAAATGAACATTTATTCACTAGGGCATTCATCGGCTTTGAAACTGGAAATGTTTGGGTACTAAAACATCACCACAAATACAACTGTGAGCATAGTAAAATCTTTGGTTTGTTGGCAATTTAAAAAATCAAAAACCCAACAAAACAACCCTGATGTGGGCACAAAATTAGATTTTTTCCTGAATTAATACATTTTGAAATGAACTAAAATTGACTTCTGTAAACAAACTAAAATGTATTTCAGTTATTTGGTTCATTCTTTTAGAATAAAATTAAAGAAACAGATTCATGCAAATACTGGGAATGGGTCAGGATGCTGTGATTTGAGCTAGCAAGTTCAAATTTTGCTTCCATGTGAAATTTTAATTAAAATCAGAAATATTCATCTACTTGATGATGATAAATTTTGCTTAACAGATGATGAATAAAAAAGCCCCAGGGGAGTTATGTCAAAAGACAGCTAAGTTACCATTCAGTCGAACCTGGGCAACATCTGAAACTGCATTCACTGGAACCTCCTCTCCAGATGTTCATTTTCTTCCGGAGAACATCTTGAAGACCCAAGGTGAAATAGATTCACTTTATGAGAATCTACAGAGCATGGCTGAGGTATAGTATCCCCTCATGTGCTTTGCAGTTCACAAAACCAGTCAAGCCTACAGCAGTGCAAAGTGAGGTCAAGTGAAGTGCTGTGCCAGCTTCTGCCTTTCAGTTTAATAATGTGCCTCAATCCTGTGAAGTCCCAGGGGACTTAAAGGCTTGAGATTATCACCAAAGTTTGGTAGCAAAATGTATTTTATATTAGCAAACTTTGCATTTACTTTATAGGGAGTCTTTTTACTTTATGAAGAGTGGGGTTTGGTGTGGATTTTTCTTCCATAATGTTTGCTTGCTGCAGCTCCTGAATCTTCAGGCTGTTCTACTTGATACCAGCAAAAATAAACAGCTATAATCTGCACTCTCCATTCATTGCTTTTCACTCCCAACTGCCATAGTTCTGCCCTAAAGACCAAGAAAATCATGGTTTATGGGACTTTTACATACTCCATAGATTACTGAGGTGAATCGTCAGGCATCACCAGCAAGCAGCCTTGCTGCCTGTCAGAGGTTGAGCACTCTCCAACTGCTTCTCTTACGCTTTTGCTCTGGGAAGAAGGACTGTGATCTTAAGGAAATAGGTTCTGTTCTCTTTCAGCAGTGTCTGGCAAAACTACAAAGCTGCCACCTATAGTTTAAATGCAATGATTTTTCCCCCCCCCCTGCAAATGGCAATGACTTACTGCAGCAATACTTAAGTTTTCATCTGTTTACAGGATAGAAAAAAGGCTCTGGAGGAGATGATTGGATATTATCGCTTCTGTAGCTCCTGTGAAGAATTTCAGTCGTGGATGAAAGATAAAGAGAACATTTTCCGGACTCTTCAGCCTCAAGCAGACAATGTGGAGGTCATGCAGCAGAAGTATCAGGTACCCCTTTTCCCTGCTCACAGATGACACCTTTTAAATCAGATTGACCATAGGAAAATTGATGAAATTGAGAAATGAATTTTTTAGAGTTTTTTCATTCATTTCAACTTATGGAGTCATGCATAGATATTTCAGATATTTCTTTTGTGCAAACTATATAGAGCTTATTGAAGCCTTTAACTTCTGTGGATGTGGTATCCTGTGCAAATATCATGGTATAAAAGGACTTTTTGTGATTTATCTTATATCACTTGAAAAAAAAATGCATGATGAAAAAACCCTCCAGTGCACTTGCATTCCAGTGGAGGGGGACATATGTGCATAGATGTGTAGTGTGCACACCAGAGGAGGTCAGGATGGCTATGGGGGAGCGACATGCCCTAGGTGAGTATGGTGTCAAGTAAACGGAGAAGGCAAGTGTGAAAGTGGGAGATAAGTAGATATGACAGATTATTAAGAATAGTGTCCATAGATATGGAAAAACTTCAAGTTCTGCATTCTTCTGTATTTTTTATCTCAGGGTTTTTTAACGGAACTAGCTGCAGGCAAAGGCCAGCTGGGAGATATTGAAAACTTAGCTGCTAAATATGGGAAGATCAGTCCCAGCAAATATTATGAGATCCAGAGGTGGCTGGAAGAGATAAACGTCAGGTAAAGGTGCTACTATCTCATGGGGACCATTGGAGAGCTGAGCTTTCATGTCTAATCTAGACTGCGCAGAAAGAATATCCATCTGTTAGGTTTTACGTCCCAGTATTGGCCTGAGGGGAGATTTTCATGTGTAGCTGTTTGCTATATTCAGGTGTGGCTGTGGTTACATAAACATCAAGGGGAGGGTGCCCTTCACAAATGTTGAAAGGAGCATCAAATCCTGTTTGACTTCATCAACTATATTTAGTATCTGTTCTGTACACACTCTTGGCATCATTCCACCCAGCTGGAACTGAGACCACAACCAGGTCCTGATTTTGACCAGTTGTTTATTTGCATCATGTCTAGTGTGTTCTGGACATGTGAGCAGGGTCCTCCTGCTTGAGAGGACACTGAGATCAACTTTGATGTTGTGGGGGAATTCTAGTATTCACTCCTTCGACCCATGTATGTCCTGATGAGGTCTTTGTACAAGATGCTTTCTATATAGTGAAGCCTATAAGTTGAATCTGCTCTCTAGGTAAAGGCAAGCTTTGGGGTAGCAGCTGAAGCTAGATGCAAATAATCGGCTTCTCTCTCTCCAAGGTGGGAACGCATGGAAACTCTGAAAGAAGAGAAAGGCTCTGAGCTGATTGGAGTGGCTGATGTGAGGACATTTCTTCAGGACTGTCAGAGCATAGGAGTACTTTTGCAAGACAAGATGGTCCAACTCAGAGATCTGGAACCAGGGAACTCACCTGCTGGACTAGAGTCAGACAAGCGCAAACTGTCTACAATTGAAAGAGAGGTTCTGGTGATAGAGAGGAAAATCGAATACTTGAGGAGTGTTGCAAAATCGTAAGAAACCTACTCTTTGTTTCCGTATTCTTTGTTAGTTTTCTAAGAACATGTTGTAAATTATGGTTATAAAGAGAATGGGCAATTTATGGAGTTTCTTTTAGAGTTTCTGTTTCTAGCAACATGAACAACTTGTTTACCCGCTGGACTGAGATCATCTCTCTTGAATATGGCTGGGTGATTGGAGAAGTGATTGCTTCCAGATTTCACTGTTGTAGAAGAATAAATACCGCAGGATTGTTTGTGGCTCTAACAAATTATCTCCACTAATGGGAGTTGCCTAGTTTAAAATGTGGAAGTATCATTTAGGTCCTGAAAGAGGGTATCTGGGGGAAGGAAGGATGAAGGAAGAAAGATAGCAGAGCATTGTGCACAGGAGTTTGAATTTGAAATATGAGTTTAAAGTTTTTTATTACTTTGTGTTTTCTGTACGTTTACAGTGGAAATGAATGACTGAACCACAACAGTGTTAACAGAGGCTTTCACAAGAGATGCGCTCTCTGCAGTACACGATATTCATATCAATATTTCTTGCTCGTGCAGAGCATTTATTGCCTTGGTTGACTTTCCTTTTAATGGAAGTATAAATACACAAATTCATTCCTTTTAAAGAATATTGGTTCAAGCTCTAAATGCCTGAAGTGTTCATTCATTTGAGCACATTTCCTGTTGTAGGATTAAGGACACCAACCCTGCAGAGAGCAGAGCCATCACTGAGCAGGTGGAGAACATGGAAAGGCTTCTGGCAAAACTCAAACTGGAGACACAGAAGAAGCAGGACATTCTTCAGCAGGCCCAAAATCAACAGTCCTTCCTGCAAGATAGCCGCAGACTCCTGCTGTGGGCAGAAAGCATTCGGGAGAAACTGAGCAGTGAAGAAATGGGTGTTGATGTGGCTTCTGCAGAGCAATTGCTGAAGGAACATCAAGACCTGCTGAAAGAAATCAGGTCCCAGAAAGAAAGGTAGAGAGATTCTGTCAGTGTGCAGAGTGGGGTGATATGACAGCAGTACTTGAAGATGAAACATGTCTACTGTATATATGACTTGTGTAGGAAAGTGACGCCCAAAATTTATTTAAATGCTCTTGAAACTTATTATCAAAAAGGGACCACAGAAGACGAAATCTGGTTAGTTCTCACATACCTATCCTGATGGCTGACGGGGCGCTGAAGGTGGAGCTGTTGTATTTGGAGTAGTATTTCATACACTCACACTCTCAGATAATGCCATCAGCACTTTATTTCAGTTTCCTCAGTCCTTCTTTTCTCAGGTCTTATGCTCCCAGTTGTCATTATCTTCAGTGCTCCTTCTGCACTTTTATGAAGTGTCAGATATGATTCAACTCCTCTCCCGTTTAATGGGAAAGCCTGCTTAAATGGGGCAGTTTCACCTACCACCTCCAGCATGTATCCCTGAGGAAAAAAACAGCTGCATTTTGTGGTGCACAACCATGGCTAGCAGGAAAAGAGTGAAAGGGAGGAAGCAAAACTTAATGTCAGGCACTGCAAAAGGACAAAGAGCTGTGACCAAAGAGAATTGATATGCCCTTATACAGTAAGGTCTCACTTTTCCTTTTGACTCTGGGTAGATTTGTACAGCTGGAAGAACTAGGCTGCAAAGTAATCCACGAACAACCCAGTAACAGCAGGACCATAGATGTCCGCCAGTCCCTGGAGAGGCTTGCTGAGGAGAGCAAAGAGCTGGAGAAAATGTGGGAACAGAGACAGAAAAAGCTGCAGGACGGCCTGGAGCTGCAGAAGTTCAACAGGGAGGGAGACCGCATCAATGCAGCTCTCTCTGGCCATGAGGCCTTCCTTCGAGCAGATGACCTTGGGGTATGTAACAGCAGTTGATTGTTTTCTCCTACTTCACCACCACATTCCAGGAATATGAATAGTATTCTTACTTAGATCAGTTTCCTCATTTTTATGGTCATGGCATTGGAAACCAGATTTTCACATTCTTATTTATGTTTTTATGTCCTTTTTGAGAACAAGCTTTTTTAAAACAACTAGATTTCAGTTTTTGTGATTTGTTGACGTGTCTGCACATATCAGATGATTTACATACAATGATTCATCCATTTGGAGGCTAACCATTGAAAAGTTCTGTCTTGAACGTATTTATTTGTTAGTGAAATAAAAACCTGACTTTTAATGAATAAAGCTTTTTCTTTTCATTGAGTATTTTAAGAACATTAACGCAAATGGATGAAAAAAAACAATCCAGGCAATAGTCATTAGATGACTGAAGGAGGAGGCTGTGATATCTCACTTTCTTTTATGTTTTAAGCTGAAACTGAAACTTTGATACTTTTGGGTCAACTTAGTGGAATAGTTTTATTCGGTTATGGCCTCTCGTATTGCTAGTCCCTAGATATGCTGGAGTGCTGGAATAAATTTAGAATGCACGTTTTCCTAAAGGGTAAAAATGGAATCATAATAGAAACATAATACAGGCTTATCAGGTATGATAGAAACCTAGGCAACTGCTGCTTGTTCGTAGCCTTAAACATCCTTAAGCACATGCAAATTACACACTATATCTGCTGTCTGAAAGAGAAAAAAAAAGTTAAATTTTTTTTTCATCGCTATAGAAGCAACACATGACTAAGAAAAGACTTGATCAAATTTTCTTTCTTAAATGCAGGACCATGTAGATGCTGTTAGAAGCCTGCTGAAGCAGCATCAGGAATTTGAACAACTGCTGATGGCGCTGAAGAGACGAGTTGAAGCATTGAATGAAAATGGGGTGAATCTAATAGAGAACAGGCACTTTGCATCTCATGTGTGAGTTCAAAACTCTTTCCTTTTTTATTTGGCTTTAATAAATGATCCTGTGTGACTAGCATTGGATTGCAAAATAAATCCTGAACCAGCATTTAGTTGACTGATGTGACCTACTGAATGAAGGAGGAAAAAGACTTTTTATGCTCTCAGGACAAATAAGTGAAATGCTATAAACTAAAAGTGTTATTTGACAGAAAGCTAGAATAATTCACCTTGTGTCATGAATTACATATAGTGTTAAAACTTCATTAACTTACTTTAAAGAAGTTTTTAATGTTCACAGAAGACAAGTTTTCCTTCATTTATTGGTATCACATATTAGAATTATTGTTTGCTGTTAAAAAGTTACAGAAGACTTTACAAGGAAATAACTCATCATAGCAGCTTCAGGTTTTCGTTCAAGCTGAACTGTCATCTGTCACTTTTTCTACTGTGCCAGAGCCAGTAAGTTCTAGTAAGGGGACCTCTGCTTAAATAATAATAGAAATGCAGGGTCAGAATGGACCTCTTGGGTCAGAAAAGACCATGTTGTGATCACAAATGATAACATCTGTCATGGGTTCAGGAGCAGCAGTCGTCTTTCCCCTTTAACTAGTAGCTGGTGAGCACTGAGTTTTGGATTTTCGGCTTGGGAACAGTGCTGATAACACCAGTGTTTATAGTTATGGCTTAGAATGTTTAGGCTGGCC
>JASSUY010012333.1:0-42798 GCA_032466535.1 Forpus xanthops
ATCCTCGTGGCCCTCCTCTGGACTTGTTCCAACAGTTCCATGTCCTTTTTATGGTGAGGACACCAGAACTGCACACAGTACTCCAAGTCCCTGATATACGTAAGTCTGTGATACTGGTTTTGTACTCAGGCAGGATCCTTACGGAATGACCCATAGTTCTTCTTAGGTTGAACCAATGACTCCAGTAAGATTTTTAGCAGTAATGAAAGCATGTCAGGAAACATAACGGCTCTGCTAATAGATTTTTTTTTTGTAGACTTATTATGAATTCATTTTCCCAAATTGAAATAAATAATGAAATTGTGAGTAGTTTTCAAGTGTAGTTTGTTTCATTAATTTGCTTAAAAATTAAATAGGGCTAAAAGATTATTAATGCAATATTAGTGGAATTTATAAAATTAGATTTTGTCCAGGTCAATAGAAAATAATAAATGCTCTAAAAAGGATTCATTCTATAAAAGATATAAGAGCATGAAGTATTTATTGACTGACACTTGTTCTGGATGCCGTCATAAATTAATCTCCAAAGTAAACAGGACAATGATCTTTTAACTTCACACAGAATTGGTTACTGAAGTTGACTGTTGCAGTAAAAGAAAGGTACATTATTGATTGTGTATAGCAGAGTGCATAACCCCATAGCATTTGTCAAGTGCATTCTCATCAGATACAACACTTGCTAACCTGTCAGTGAGATGAAGTTAGCTGTATTTGCTGTTGGCTTGAATGAAAGCCCACTGAGGTACTGGAGGTTCTTTACATTTATGTCAAAGGGCTAGCTTCCAAACACTATTCTATGAGACATGTGGCAGAAACAGGTGAGCCTTTGCACCATACTTCCCCCCTTTCAAGTTAGGGTATGCCACCAACCACTATTGTACAACAGATGGGTGATGATAGTTTCACCACCAGGGATTTTTACCTCTATAGCCTACTTAAAATTTGGCAGCTGTTCCTAAATTTGATGTGAAACATGGAATAAATTTATGAGTTACTGCTATTTCATTTTGGTTTTAGGCAGTGGGGCTTGAACTCTACTACTGTACATGATCCATGAGTGTTATGAAGTCTTCATAAGTTTGGTCTATCTGAAGGAGGCAGTCAGGCTAAAGTATTTCTTGCACAAGCCAACTAATTCCAATGTAACTGTGGGCTATTGTTTTCCCCTCTTTAAAAATTGGTTTTGGAAAACATTAGAATTGTATGATAGTTGACAATAAAGAAAATTCACAGTTTAGGGAAAACATGCCATATGTCATGTAATTCCAGCACAATGGGATACCTCCTTAATGACTTCCTCAGTGCCTCCAATTGTATTTCAGTGTTGGAAGACATATGGAGCCTTTTCCTCTTAACTGTGAATTTCCTTCCTGCCACTGTTTTCTCTTACAACCTTAATCTGCTTTTAATGTACTGCAGTTGTCTTTTCCTGCCAATAATCTTTTATCCCTTGTTAGGCGACTTCATTATAAATGACAGAACTAGAACATCTATGTTTGGAGTGAGATGAATGCTTAAATTCAACTTTATTAATAACTGAGTAACAAGAGAGCTTTGAATTAAACTTGGACATCTGTGTTAGGCTTCATATTTTAAAACCTGTTCATATCTGGGTGCTGGTTACATAAATGTTTGGTGGGTTTTGGTTCCATAGTCTCTTTATGCATGTGAATAGAAAAGCTTCTATTGTGGTGGTAGTAGCTGGTTTTGAACATTTTGTGAAACCTTAGGTATAGAAGTTCACTTGTTTCCCAATCAGATAAGTTTTAATAGGCTTGACTACTTCACAGGGTGCAATTGGCTCTGGCTATATGAGAAATTACATGAGCTGCAGTTCCAGTTTATGGGATATGTGTGTCTTTTAAATCTCACCTGCTTGTTACTTGTGTAAAATATTTCGGAATAGGAGCACAGCAAGCTACTCTATGTAGAAAATGCAGAAAGACCAGAAAAAGAATTTGTACACATTTTTTTTAATTAAGAGGAACTTGCTTCAAATTCTGTTCTAGCCAATTTATGAAGAGCTAGTTTTACTAATCTATGTTTTTATTTAAAAGATTTCAGACAGAAATGTTTATAATTGGAAATGTCCTTTCTTGATTTAAGGCCTGAAAAGATCAACAAGACTTTTTATAAGGTTTTGAATGTAGGTTTGAAATGTCAGGTATAAAAGAAAAGATGATTTACAATCGGATGTTGAGAAATATTGTGAAACATGAAGGCCACTGGGGTGATGCAGCCATTTGCTTTCCAGGACTCGGGAGTTTGTGCAGAAACCAATGTCCTTCCTATACAGAAAGGGAGAAGCTTGATCCTGAATTCCTCTTCTATGCAGATGCTTTATTAAAAGGGGGTGATCTGAGAAGCAGTATGTATCAGAAGTGGAGCTGGTTAGGTTGCTTTTCTACTACCTAGGCCAGCACTGGAGATAAAAAACCTATTTATGAGAAGCAATGAGAATATGAGACAATAACAGGTAATTGTTCGAGGTTTATACTCCTTAGGAGCAATGTGTGTTCCCAGAGAGCATGTAACAAGATCTGTTTTTTAACTAAGTTTGAATATTGTGATTGCAGTTGAAATTTATTATAAGAAGATCTGAGGTTCACTGTTAATAGAGCTGGCAGAAAAAAATGATGATCACCTAGATTTTATAATTTTCTGTGATGGATGAAGGCTTGTTGTAAACCTGTGGTGGTAGAGCACACTGAGGAAAACTTCACTTGAAACAAAGGATTATCAGTAACTGTAGATTTGATTTCAGACTTGAAAACAGACTAATCTTTTGGTCAGTGAAATTCTTGCAGAAGAAAATCTCCCCTTTTGCATTTTGTGTAAGGTTGTCTGATTTCCAGCTACACCACAGAAAAACTGTATTCTCCTGAACTGTGTAAGAGTTCAACATGCAGCAGATGAGATAGGGCTGGTTATTATCCAACTGTGAGGTTTGGAAGGCTTCCTAGTGGCCTCCTGAATGCAACATTTTTAACTGAAAGCTGGGGATGGGATGGCAGGGAGAGGTGATGGTCCATGAAAGTGGCAAGCAGAACTGTCTCATAACCTTTCCCCGTATTGCCAGTAAGCTATTTGGATGAAAACAAAGAACTGAACAAATTCTACAGATGCTTGAGTAAAACCCTCCTAAAAATGTATCATTTATGAGAGCCCATAAATGAAAGCTTGTGTTTATCATGTTCTTAGTGAAGAGAAATATTTCTTTGTGTGTGTGTTAATAAGGGCTCTGTGGGTTGTTTTTTTAATCCTGCCCTTTTACACTTCTGTCTTTAGAGTGGCATTTTTAAATGGGGGGAATCAGTTGTCTGTTACTTACTGAAGTACCGTTTATGAAGAAAATATATTTTCCTCCCTTCATAGTTACTGGCTGGTCATCACAATTGCCAGATGCCAAGCTGCAAAACACAGTTTTCCAGAAAATGGCATCTGGCTTCCTGGCAGAGTCCACAGGCACTTGTGTTGATGGTTTTGGAAATGCAGCTGGGTCTGGGTGGCAGCTGAGGGAGTATATGGTCCACCCTGTCATTCTAGATGCTATTTACCTTTGGCTCACCTTTGATTCAAAATCATTTAAGCATTTGTGCCTTTCTCTAACACTGTCAAACATCAGTCTTTCAAATGGCTTTATGGAGATCCATTTGCAGTTAGGAAGAAGATAGCCATTCCACATGATCACATATTTTCTGCATGTACATGTAAACTACAAACCTGCTTGTGTACCAGCAGGTGGTTTATTTATCGTCCAGAATGCATAGTGCAAACATACGTATTAAACTGTTTATTTAAAGGGAAAAAGAATAGTGAGAATCTGATGAGCTCTCTATGAAAGCAAACATTCACAGCAGTCACGCCTGATTGTGTTCCATAGTTAAGAGATGTAAAAGACTGAACCATTATGTTAAAAATACTGCCTGTGCCATTGTGTGGCACAGAGGCACAGTCCTCCATTTGGGAGCACCTGCACCCCTCCTATCTAATATGCACCACACTAGGGCTGGATGAAGTGTCTTACTGTTTCCTGGGATACCAGATACCCCTCAGGATGATCCAAAGCACAACACCTCATTAAGGATCGATAACTGAGTTCTGATGTGTTAGGGGAATCATCATCTCACCTCAGTGTCTTTTACTTGCTTGTTTGTCCATATCTTGCCATACTTCTTGCATGTACTTTAAAATAGCAATGATAGCATAAATGGTATTTGTACTGAGCATACTCAAATTCTGGAGACCCTCCTTACTGGCAGAGGAATCTATTTCTGGCTGATCACAGTACTGTTGTGTCTCTACTCTAATGGTGGTGGAGAAGCTGGGCTTGGCATGACCAGCAGCACTTAACCCTTCTTTTCTTTTTCAGATTCGAGGCGACCAGGTTCCTGATCACAAGACATCACTCATTTTGTCTGCTTGACTAGTGCCAAAGATGGCAACCCCCATAGTGATGTTGCTGTATGAAAATATGCAAACAGTCCTTTTTATGATTGCAATGACAGCATCTCAGATGCAGTATTATTGCTATTACATCTAATTGCTAGTCCACACTGTGGTATATAAAATATAGTGGTGGCAAGGATTCAATGTACAAATGTATTTATTTATAACCAAGTAACCTTCTGTTCAGTGATATGGATTCTATCTAGAGAGAGGAACTCAGTTTCCCTGGGAATGTCTGGCTTGGTGTTGACTAGAACATGGCTTTTTTTCCCCTGCTAGTAGTGACAAATCCTTTAACAACATTCTGTGAGGTGCCTGAATTCAATTTGCCTGATGTCCTTTGACTAAACTGCAGTTCATTGACTTGGTATAATTTTTGATAGGCTATGGCTGGGGATAAAATCCCATATGTCCTTTTACGTTATCTGATCAGGACCTGGGAAAGCAGAAGACTTTAACGGTAAAGAATCTGCAATGTTCTGAAGAACATGAAAAACATTAGGCAGGCTGCACAGTGAGAAACCTTGCAGTGAACTTAGCAATACTGCATTTAATCTAATTTTTCTTTGTTTTTTTGTACACACATAACCTTATTAAATTTCTAAACATAAAGATATTCTTTTTAAAATACATCTTCAAAGTATATTTGAATTCTAGCCCTATAGGAACTTGACATATCAAAAGAAATTTGCTGACATAAACTGGTATGTAGAGCTTGATCTATTCTAATATATGATTTTAATGTTTCTCATTTTCTTGCCTTGCCAACTCACATCTATCACACACTGTCACATTTAAGTTTTCTAAATTACTGCTTTTAACTTTTTGTCACTTATTCAGAGAAGAGATATATTCTAAAGTTCAGCTCCGTCTTTTTTTTTTTTTTCCCACTGTGATTGTATCTTAATATTAATAGTTTGAGGGGGAAAATGGAAATTTTTGCTCAGTTAAGGAGACAGCACTTTTTGATAGATTTGGGATTCAATATTGTACTGGTTTCAAATTCAAGACCTTACTTAATTTCCAAGCAAAACACAGAATTCAGTGAGGCAAATGGAATAATGGCATGTGTGAGTAGGGAGGATGTTCTAGGCATTGTAATTGCGAGTGAGACAAAATATGTCTTTACCACATCTGTTTATCAGTGATAGATAGATATATTTCCTATTGTTTGCAGTACATGTGTTGTTGACAAAGTGCTCTGATAAATTCTGTTGTTTGCAGGATGGGAGAAAATAATAATTGCACTCTTTAATCAAAACGCTTTGACCTCAAGCTGACAATTTCAAAGTTGTTTCTTTCTGTGCTTACAGCTGAAGCTAAACACCTGAACCTTTTAGCCATTGAGTCTATTTTAAGAGTTGTGCACCTTTCAGGATTCAGGAAATGCAAAAATATTTCTGAACTTACAAAATTTTTATGTTTATTCTTTTCAATAATTTTTTTTTAGGTCTAGTTCTACTTTAATATTGGTTGCGATTCGAAGTTTGCTTCTCATTTAAATAACATTATCATTTAGATTCTTATGATACTGGAAAGTTAGCATCATTTCTGCTAAGAGCTTTCTGATGACTGCTGCTCAGAACTTATACTGTAAACTGGAATCTGATATTCAGTATGATAAAATGCAAAAAATAGGCTTGGGATAAAAGAAAGCAAATTTTGCCTTCAAAGGGTCTTGGAGCCTTTCAGATGTTATTTAATTATGCTTCCATATACTCATGTGAAGTCTTGGAACAATAAGTTTAAGATCAACATGAACCATTGTGAGCCTCTAGTTGGAGTTCTGGTGTGGCTTGGTTACAGAAGCCAAGCCAATTATTGCCGAGGCAAGTCTGTAGCTTTGCATGAAGTGATGGTGTGTTTTCTAGAAAGATACTGAGAGCTGATTTTAGAACATTGAATGATAGGAAAACTTCCATGTACCTAAATAGTCTGTGCTGGTTGCTTGGTAGGTTAAAAATACACGTCCTTTTGCTCTTCTGAATTTGTCCTATTTTAACTTGTGAACAACGTACCTCATTGTGCCCTCTGTGCTAGAGTAAGAGATTCTAATATAAATATCTTCAACCTAAAATTGCAAACTGTGATCAGCTCAACCCTCAATTGTCTTCTGGATAAGCTGGGAGAGTTTAGTTTCTTAATCCTCTGATCATCATCTATTGTTTCCAGACCTGATTTCATTGCAATTGCATTTTTCAGCTTATCACCAGCTTAAGTAAAGTGTCAGCCCCCAGAAATGCTTATCTTCAGTTTCGCTGAAAGCTCAGTGAAAATGGTTTATAGGGTTTTGGGTTTTTTTTGGTTGGTTTTTTTTTGGTGGTTTGTTGTTTTGTTTTTTTTTTTTTTTTCAGTTGGTTGTTTTTTTGTAACCCACGAAGGAAAACCAGAAGGAAGTAGATGAGTGGGAAGGTGGGAAGATGAAGAACAAAGTAATTCAAGTTTACCATTTGTCTAACTGGTGAAAGACTGAATTGATTTGTAGTGTCTGTGGCTGGATGAGAAACTTTCCAACCCTAACCATTCTATGATTTTAAAAAGTGTATTTTAAAGAGGAAAAGGAGGCATTTTTATGCATATTGATTAGAAGCCTTTTGGCATTCTAGGAGAAATGTGATTTGTCAGTAATGGTCACTGTATGCACTGGGATTTTACATATATACACGCACATTTATTAACTTCACGTGCATCCTTGTCTGTATTAATGTGTAAGGAATTACAATAGCAACATTTGCAATGAATGCCTGTTTTTTTCTTTTAACAGATATATAGATGTCAGAGGCCCATCATTTGCAATCAGTTTTATACTGGCAAAGTAAAAAATGTATCTGTAATTGTCAGAAAATATATCAGTGCCGCTCATGTCTGAGCTTCTGAGAAATCTTGTGTCATAAAAGGTGAGATAATATATTCTTACAAATTGCAGCAGATAGCTTTGTTTCCTTTTTAAATTAAGTTTTTGCTGCCAAGCAACTGTTGTTTTACCTGTACTTAGACGGAACAGCACTTAACATTCAGTATACTTGGTTATGTTGGATATCCTCTGCTGCAGTTTTCTTTTTCAAGGGTATCATTTGATCACCCAGAGTGTGAAGTGTTTGTACTTCTGCTCTTTAAGGGAAGCAGCACATTTATATTACATAGAAGTCACACTTCAGTGATTCATTTTCCTCTGCAGAAGTGTATATGCAGCACTAGATTAGTTTGCAATAGGATAGTCTCATCTTCCTCTGGTCACACGGGGCAAATGCATATGCATTTGCTAGAAGAGGAATAAAAATTGTAATATAACTAATCTACATTTAAACAAACTGTCCATCTAGCCAGCAGAATGGGTCAGGGGTTTGAGCTGTGACAGGGAGCTAGGTTCTGCTTTGCCTCTTCTTCCTCTGAAGTGCTGGGTATGAATAATTCTTGTATTCATACCTTGGCCTTGAGTGCACTATGCTGGAAGGGTCAGCTCTCTTTCTGTGCCATTGGCCAAAGAGAATCCAGAATTTAATATTTAACAAGTTTGGTTTAATAACAGCTCTCATGACTTGATGGTGATGCTGCTTATCACCATTGTAGTAAGGTATAGATGAGAAATGTGTAATATGCTAGATGGGTTCTGTGCTCTCTCGTTTTCCATCATGTGATTCATTATGGTCTTTATCAAGTCCTAATGTATTTTAGATCTTGTTGAAATAAGTTGGACACCTTAATACTGTGTTTTTCAGTTCTGTGTGACTCACTAATTTAAATAATTTGCAGAACTCGATAATTTAAACATTAGGCAATAAATAAGACAGTACACATATGTTGAATACTCTCCCAAATGTCTGTGGCCGAACCTTTTATAATGAATCTTTACCAATGCATTGGAAAATGCTCTTGGTTCAGGCTGGATTCCACTGCTTGTTCTGAAAGTGAAGTCAGTTAAATATCCATTCTGCCATCCTCTCTGATTTCCTTTGCAATTTACCACTATAGCTCCGTTCACTTCAGCAGAATTGTTCCTGATATACTCCACTTTAAAGAGAAAAGTGGATCTAAGAAACTATTTCTCGTCTTTCAAAGAAATTTCAAGTTATCGACTGGGTATATCATGATGTCAAGTCCAAGGAAAAAGTTGAATTTTGAGCCTTAAACCTGTAAGAAATCCAGAAATTTCATGCACAAAAGTCCTGAAACTCCTGAATCAAAAATCACACTTGAAATGAGATCACTGCATTATGACATTTTCTTTTTGGAACAGTATTTATTTAGGTGCTGAAAGTGTAGTGATATTAATATCACACAAGAAGTAGCAATGACCATAGTTAATATGCACTGAACAATGAACATTGAAACTAAAGAGTGTATGTTACAGTGGCTGTCAGTGGAACTCCCTATTCAGTCCTGGAACAACTAAGGCTGTGTCCAGTCTGGCCTTGAACACTGCCAGGGATGAAGCATTTATAACTTCCTTGGGCAACTTGTTCCAGTGCCTCACCACCCTCACTGTAAAATTTTTTTCCTTATATCTAACCTGAATCTCTCATGTTTAAGTCTTAACCCATTACCTCTTGTCCTATCACTGCAGTCCCTGATGAAGTCTCTCTCCAGCATACTTCAAATACTGTAAGGCAGATATGAGGTCTCGTAGGAATGCAGCGAGTCTTTGGATTTAATGTTCCTGACCCTTTATCTAAGCCTACTTAATTTAACAAATTTCTTACTAGTATTTTAATGATCAGATAACCATGTTTGTGTCAACCATGAATTAAGTTCTAAATCTTTCTATCACATTAACTTTATCATGCCTTCTATGATTAAAAAATTCTACTTCTTGCCAGATTTGTCTTCATCTTTACTAATACTATAATATGATGTAATATGGGTGAAGTTCAGTCCAGAGTTCCTTGATGTATTTTATGAAACATGCCACAAAGTAATTGACTTTAACTTTTCCTTCCAAGAGAGAACTTAATTTTTACTTAATATGATGCATTTAATTAATACAAAATTACCATAGAAGAGTGTAAATTAATATGTAAACCATCACTTGAAATTTTGTCTCGGTAATGCATTTACAGGCAGTTTCATGCAGATTGCATGTCAGTGGACGTCTTAGTAGGAAACCCCTTTGAGAGAAGATTGGAGAGAGATTTTCAGCAAAACCAGATGCTGAAAACCCACAGAACTTCCATGAATGAATAACAAATGCCATTTTTTCATTATTCTGTGTCAAAGTAGAGGTGGGTGTTTTGGGGTTTGCATGTGTGTGTGAACACAGATATATTTAACAAAATTAATGCTTATAATGTAATCATTGGTTATGCAGCAAGCAAAACATTTTCATTTTATTTAAGTGCAATGGTCTTTGTTTCCCACAGCTACCTGTTGGCCCTATGGCTAACATGCTTTATAGAAGACTGAGAGCTTTTTAATTTTGTTTTACCAGGATATGAGGGCAAAAGGAGAGGAAAATAGTGTTGCATGTCGCAGCACCTATACTCTAAGTTGGAAGATTTTTCTTGAGCTCAGTGATCATCATGGCTCCCAGTAGGAAGAAAGAGGCAAAGGTGTGCACATCTGTGTTTTCTGATTTGGAGAGAGGTTATTTATCTAAGGGGATGTCAACTGATACTTCATAGAGAATTTACTTCCAATTTTGCTACCATTGGGTTGAGTGGAGGTTTTTGTTTGTCTTTAATGTTAGACTTTTTTCCTCTAATAATAAAGTTTGATCAGTTCCATCAGTGTAGGAAAATGTTAATTAGCTAAAGTTTTGCAGTATTAGTCCTCACGTGTTTAATACTGTGGAGAATACAACCCATATAGCTTGCTTGACCTAGTTACCCCAGTCTTGGCTGTGTTTTCCAAGATGCTTTCAGCAATGTCTCTTCCCTTTGATTTATTAACTTCCTGACACCTTTCAGAAGGTAATTACAGATCTGTCAGTGAAGTCATAGTATCATCATGAAAACACTCCTGTGCAACAGTCAGAGTAAATACCATGGCTTCTTTGCATTCAGTTTTCTGAATCATTTCTCTGATCAGTTACATGGTCAAACATATGTGTGCAGTAGTTCTGGTAATGGGTTGAGTGAATGTTAGTTCAAGCTATAATTTAGAGTCTCTTTAATAATTTGAAATACATATATGTCTGTCAGAATCCCTCATGATTTTTTTTTTCCTTCTGTGTTGTTTTTTCAGCTATGCACTATCTTTATGCTCTTAAAGCTGCTGTCTTTGAAAAATATTCCAGTCACCTTTGTAGACTTAGGAATAGAACTAATTAAGGTGATGTGTGTTCCCTGCTGATTCCCTTCTGCAAAGAGCTGCATAAGAAAACAGAAGTAAACTCTGAGGCATCAACTGAACAGATCTTTTTGATTCTCTTTGCTATCAAGGATACCCTTGTGGTTTTACCACAGATGCCTTAAAAAGATCTTTGGTATTTTGGCTTAGATATTATGAGAGCACTGCACAACAGCAGTGTTAAATAATTGTGTGATACCTAAGCAAATGGGAGTAAGGTTTTTGGGGTTTGGTGTTTTTGTTTGGTTTCAGTTTTATTTGTGGCTTTTTTTTTATTATGATTTATTCCTCCCTTACCTCCAAAGGGGTAATAGTCTTTCTTTGAAATAGTTGTGTTGAAAGGTAAGGTAGGCAATGTATTTTGAGACACAGAGTGATACTTCCACTTTTAAATTTATCGCTGTTGTGATTGAGTTGTGAAGCTATTATTCAGATTGAGTTTAAACAAATTAGGCAAAATAAAGGTAAAATAATGTGCAAGATGAAATACAGCAGAATGACTTCCTCCAGCTTCCCTGCATGTGGAATTTCAGGTGACCTCTTTGTTTGTTACTATATGGATGGATTTTCAGGTAGTAGAAGATAAGATGTGGTAGTACTGCCCATTTGAAAACAGTTTTGGATGTGAGCTAGTTTTGTTGCCTGCATAATGTCAGCAGAAGGGGGCATGGCACAGCCCTCTGCTTACCACCAGTGAGATTTTTAAGTGTTTTGTCCTTCTAAGTCAATGTTTTAAATGTTTGCTTCTCTTATCACTAAAGACTCTAGATACTGAGTGTAATTTTTCTTTAGTTAATGATATTTCTTCAATATCAGTATTGCTTGAGGCGGAATGATTTATTTTATTAAAGGGTAATGTCAGTAACTATATGAGATTAAATTATTTAACTAATCCTTCAGAACTTTTTAAAAAAAAATGTTTTCAGTGGCACAGCAGAAAGGGATGGTTCACTTACATGTTTTTACTTGTGGTATGTTTTAACCCTGTAAACAGTTTCTATCAGTATCGGTGTAATGAAACTGATAACATGAAAATATTTTCAAGTTTGTGATCACCTCCATTCAAATTGTAGCGATATTACACTCAGATGGGCATTTTGAATGCAAGAGCAGTTGAAGTTTCATTGCAATGCTGAGTGGTTGACAATATGAATGTGCTCTTTGAGTATCTGTAGAATAAATAAATACTGTTGTTTTGGAGCCTCAGTGTTTAAATGATATTTCTGGATCTAATGTATACAAAAAGGTAACTCTAAAACTTGTCAAGTTTTGGCACTAGTTCCTTAACTGTCAACAGAGCAGCCAGAAAATAGTCAGTTTATTAGAAGAACATGTCTCAGACTGGAATGGTAGCTACATAAAACCCCCCAAAAAAACAAACAAAAACCAACTCAATGTTTTGACATAATTTGGCATTTAAAATGTAAAGAATAAAAAACCCCAAACCCTCTTGTTTTTAAGCTGCTCTAGAAAATACGGAGAGAAAATGGTCCCAATTCTATGTCTAATGAGAAGATTCAGGTATGGGATTTAAAAAAAAAAAAAACACCCCATGGTTTTCTATCTTTCTTCAGATCTGGCCTGAGGACAGTTCAGGCTGTGCCATTAAGTGCTTCCTTAAGGGTTGTCTAGCTGTCTTACCTTGTAAAGAACCTCTGCAGTCTGGAAAGCTCAGTCATCCTGCAGTTTCATCTGCATCAGATCTAACCTTTCCAGGTGCATCCCTGGCATTCCCGCTGTGAACCAATCCAGCTTTTGGAAATTGCTACTAGATAATGCATGGAATTGCTTACATTACCTCAAGATGTCAACTTACTGCTTTATTTTAAATCAAGAGATAAAGGCAACACCTGAACTGGCAGCAAAAAGCCTGGTAGTAAAAATATTAATTTTAGTAAAAGAAAAAAAAAAAGATAGGAAGAAAATAACACCACAACCCTTTGTTTTGGAATATCATTCTTCTGCCCTTTGGAAAGGCACCTTAGGCCGGTCTAGGAAATGACCATAGATTAATGAGGTAAGCAGCCTTCTATTAGATGCACGTTGAAGTTTTATAACCATTCCTTTACAGATTTATTTCTACTTCTATTAAATGGTCAGTAAAAAATTCTTTAGCAATTTCAACTTAATTATAAATTATATTTTTTTTCCTTTTTGAGGTGGCCCATAGTTTAACAGAAAGTAAAACTGCCATCTCAGCACCTGTGTTAGACAATTCCACAGTAAGAATCAGATATGTACATCTGAATTGCAGTGTAACAGCCAGATACATACATCTGAAATCATGTTCCCTTGAAGAGCATCACTTTTTGGCTGTGGACATTAAAGAAAGACTTTTTGCTATGCATGCAACTCTAATAATGTATGAAGAGCAGTATAGAAATATTTTTGGCTCTGTGCAGAGAGCTCTAATATTCTTACACTTCATATAACTACAAGTAATTTGTTATCACTAAAGTCCTATTTAGCTCCCTGCAGAACATAAGGGAGAAAATTGAGCTGAATGGGACAAGGCCACCCTTTCTCCTTCCCCAGCTATTATAATACCTTAAGGTGGCAGAAAATGGAAGCTGAAGGCTGTCCTGATTTCTGTGAGTCTTACAGAGATTCTGGTTTGAAACTACACTTTTTAGCTTGCTGGAAACTGTACATATAGCATGAGTAATAACATTATGACATGATTGATCTTCACCTTCAAAGCTTCATTAAACTATCAACATGTTAAGCAGGAGTAATTTTGGGCATATTTAGGAAATAAAACCCCCCATATAAGTTGATACACAAGAGTATTTTTTGCATGGCGACCCATATGCCAATAATACATCAGTACTTTCAAGTAAACATTGTTAGTGAAATGGAATTGCACATTTTGAATAGCAAATCTGCAAATCTTTATTGGACACTACAAAATTGGATGACAAGTGAGGGAATGCAATGAAGGGACTCCTTGTTTGTGTTTTGTGATGGTTGATGTAAGCAAAAACCTAATCCTCCCAAGTAACAAATGGATAGTTTTGATCTGATCCCAGGGTGCTTGCCAAGGTTCTCAAACTTTTTTTTTAATGTTTCTGTGCTACAAACATAATGTTCTTATTACCTTGCTACACAAATTTCAGAACAATTTTAATTTTCAATTCCTAGCCAAAAAGCTTATACATAAGTGGCTTCTCATTTGATCTGGGATAGTAGGTGTGATAATAATTAATTAGAAGGTTTTGCAGAGGGGAAAAATAGCAATTCTGTCTTGTCAGCAGGTAAATTTTGTACTAGCTCCAGCCACAGGTAGAGATAAATTTCAGGGGCATAGAGTCCATCCCAGGATGAACTTCATAACAGGCTGCAGATAAGCAGATCAGGTCTTTGTGGGTGTGTGTATCCTACCTGTTATATCTAGGGTACAGCATGTTACAAAAATAGGCGAGGGCTGCTTGTGGGCGATTTAGGGCAGGAAAGATGAAAGGTAGATTTCATTAATCTGGATGAAAGAGGAAAGGAGGGCAAAGGAAAGGAAACATGTGGTACCTCTCCTGTCTTTGTGTCTGGAAATGGAAAGAGTTTCTCAGCAAAACAAAATGCATATTCAGTTTGTAAATAGAACCAACTCAACAGGTCATCATGGCCCAGGTACTGACAGGAGATCCAGATACCATTCTGGTCATGGAGGAGGATTGTATTGCTGTGCAGTGGCTGAATACCCATGACTTAGTTTTTTTTCTCTTGCACTGTGCACAGTACAATTTTCCAGTGACTTCTATTGGACAACTTGATCATGAGAAAATGATGATAATGGTGTCTTTAGTTTTTTGCTGTTTTTTTTTTTTTTTTTAATGTAGGCTTCTGAAAACAGTGCAGTATAAGATAGGCTGCCCATAGCTATCGTGAAGTGTTATAGTGATCTTTAATCATCTTTTATATTTATCAAATTGTGCCGCCAGCTGTAGACAGCATAATATGTTTCCAGTTGTGGGTGGCATTACCACAGGGAAAAACAGGAAGGCAGAGGCATCTTCCTGTGTAACTTAACCATGAACTAAAGATGGTAAAGCAGGCAATTTACAAAGCCTTGACACAGAAAGGAGCCCTTTTTTCCTATTAGGCACTATGATGCAGTAGGTAACCATTTTACTTGAGTAATAGATGAGATTATTATAAGATTATGCAGTCACTCAGTTTTAATCAACTGAGTAGGAAATCTCTGCTCTCTTATCAAAGGGCAGTAAATGAAAAGCGACATCTCCACAGATCATTATGAAGGTAGCCTTGTATGAAGGGACCACTCATCTCCTCTCTTTCTAACTAGAACTGTTACTGAGGGAGTTACATAGTAGGTGAAAATGCCTTGATTAAAACAGACTGAAATCTAAATAAAATTAGACTGGGTGGGATGCAGAAATGTTTTATATTCATTGGTGGTTATAATGAGTGCATATAGTGAAACAAAAACAGTAGGAAAAAAACTTAATTTCCTGATGAATTGTCCAAAATGACAAAACAAATCTGTTCTTATGGGCACTGGATGGAAACTTTGTCTTTTGGGATGTCCATATAGCCCATGCCATTAAATAAAAAACACCACTCAGTGTAATCTATGCACTTGTTCCAGTAAGGGATTAATACTTTCTTAATAGACGATCAAACATTTCATTGATGGGGCAGAAAGAGGTATTAAAAGTGAAAGATTTGTCTTCTCATAGGCACTGTATTGCAGAACTACTGCATATGGCCATTCTGTTCCAACACAGGTCGGAACATTTGTATCACATTTGCACTTAGAACTGGACAGTCAGACCTACATATACAACTTTGGGGCCTGCAGTTCAGCTGATGTTGGGATAAAACATTCATTTAGAGGAAGGGCAATATTTTAGATAGTACAGTCTGGAGCATGTATATTTTTGCACTTCCATTCTGTTGGAGGGGAAGTGGGGAGGGGACATGCAGGGCCTAAACCATGTATGGTTTTAAGCCCATCTCTGGCCACTCTCTGGGCTAAATAGCGACAATTTTTCTACAACACCAAACTGCTCCCTTAAGGTTTTTGTTTTGTTTCTTTTTTTTCATTTGGATATAACAGCCAAATTCCATTCTCAATTACAGCCAATCATTTACAGTGATCTCGCAGTAGATTTTCAAATTAGTACCTCTTTAAGTGAAAATATGAATTTAATTGATTATCTTTTTCTTTTTGTCCTGGTTTGCTTATCTCCACTAGAGATAGGCTTCTCTATCTACTTAGTTGGCTTCTTTATATGATCTACAGCCATAGTTTCTAAGTGCCTTGTGGAAGATTGTTGCATACTGTTGAGCAGCTGTTGAACAAAGCATCAAATCTTCTGCAGCAGAAGTTGCCAGGCTGCTGTATGGCAGGCTGTTTTATGGAAATATATCCCTTACATCAGATGTGTCTAGCAGCAGACTTGGATGGGTAGTTTTTCGGCTCCTGTTACAGACATGCTCTCCACCAGGTTGTACGCTATGGTGGCACTGTTCAGGCTCTTTATTCCATGCCATCCTTCTCTGTGCCCAGCATGAGGCATGTGAGGATGTAAACAGCTGATGATGTCTTGTGTATGGTCAAGATTCACTTCCCGTGGAAGTTGGAGGATGCACTCATGTTGGTATTTTGTTTGCTTATGGACCAAGAGTATTTGTATTAAAGGGAGGGTGGTCATGTTTTGGAAATGTCAAGCGTTTCTGTTGCACTTTTTCATGGATTCATAGAATCAGCTAGATTGGAGAAGAGCTTTAAGATTAAATCCAACCATTATTTTTCTTCATATTCTTGGTAAAGCACTAGATATTACCTTTTACTTTATGTCTTCATACAGGTCAGGAATTCCCATTTTTTAATCTGTGCTCCTTTCTTGACAATTGGACAGTGCAGTGCAAAGGCGCTTTATTTAGCATTCCTGTTTAACTGCACAGCTTATTAGTGGTGGGATGGGTTGACTGGTTTTCTGCTTTATGTCCACCCAGTTGCTCTCTTTCTCCCCTTCCTCAACAGGATGGGGGAAGAAAATAAGATGAAAAAGCTTGTGGGCCTGGGCAGGGTTTTGTCCTTTCATCAACACTCATTGTACTTGCAGCCCACAAGGCCAGTTGTATCTTGGGATGTATCCAAAGGAGCATGTCCAGCAGGTCAAGAGAGGTGATTCTGCCCCTCTGCTCTGCTCTGGCAAGACCCTTCCCCCCGTTCTGTGTCCGGCTCTTGAGTCCTCAGTACAGGAAAGACATGGAGCTGTTGAAGGAGGTACAGGGGAGGACCACAGAAATAAAAGGCATGATATGCTATGAGGAAAGGCTGAGAAGACTGGGGAGATCTTGTTGCAGCCTTTCAGTTCTTAAAAGGGGCCTATAAGAAAGACGGGGAGAAACTTTTCAGCAGTGCCTATTGTGACAAGACAAGGTGTAAATGAGTTTAAACTAAAAGGGAGATTCAGACTGGAGAGGACAAAAAAATTCTTTACAGTGAGGGTGGTAAAATACTGGCACAGGCTGCCTAGAGAGGTGGGGGATGCGCCATCCCTGGAGACAGTCAAGGCCAGGCTGGATGTGTTTCGGAGTGACTTGGTCTAGTGAAGATGTCCCTGCTCCTTGCAGGGGGGTGGATTATATGAGCTTTGAAGGCACCTTCCAATCCAAATTATTTTGTGATTCTATGAACAAAGGGGTCCCAAGGTCTATCTTGCTTCTCTCAGAGGGGTCCTCAGCTTGGCTGAGGACTGGCTGGAACCAGCTTTGTCTGCCCTGGGCAGCCCACCCCTCTCCTTGCAGCCAGTGGTACAGTTCCTGGGCCACTATCGCATCTTGGCAGCCACACAGCAGGCAGTTCACTTGGCACACAGAGATCTTCACAGACCTGGGTACTTACCTGTTGCATGGGGCATTCCTTGTAAGAAAATCCTTTTGCTTAGGATCTAAGCAGTAAAAATTTAACTTTGATTAACTTAAATAACTTATCCTACAAGGTTTATGAAGAGCTGCCATTTGAGCAGTTGCAGCCAAGTAAGTTTTTGTCTGTGTCTGTGGCAGTATCTCATTGCGATGCTCCAGAGCTGGGAAGACAGACTTGTATACGAGGTAATATTTCATTTCACAGGTTCCATAACTTGCATTGTTAATGCCTCATAATGTAGGATGTGCTGTACCAGCCTACAGCTAATGAATTATATGCTGCAAACTGTGAATCTCTATTGACTTGCCAAGCATAAACCAGTGTGTCATTACAAATGCTTATGTATATCTTTTCGTATCTTATACAGAGATTGTAAACAAGCTGTGTGGATATGTTCTTGAATGCCAGAGGACTCATTACCTTTAACAGCAGAGCCTGCCATCTTTGATAAGAGAGTTTGAAATTAAGTCTATATGTCTGACTCTGGTTTTGCTTTGCACTGAGCAACAGCTTTAGTGCCTTTTGTATGTTTTCTTGCTGTGAAGATGTTTATTTTTGCTTGCTCGTTCAAATTGCTACAGCATTTTCAGGTAAATGACAGAGATAGCTGCTTCAGGCATTAATTTCGTATGTTAAGAAAGAAATAAAAAGATTTTTTCCCCGTAATCGAGGAGCAGAGCAGCCTGCAGCAGTACTGCCTAGTGGCACTCAGTGCTGCAGGGTTTAAGGTCTCTGTATCAGTGCTTTGGTCCTTAGTCGTGTTTATGGGCTTCTGATTCCCTGCAATGTCTTGATTCAAAACTGTTTTAATTAATGGGCAGAGATGGATGGCAGACTTTTGGGACTGAGATAGGAAATTGTTATTATGTAGTTTACCAACTGATATTCCCTTCTCACTAGTGAAAATTAGTGAGCGTTTCTGCAACCTTAAAGTGCAGTCATTCTGCTATTACAACAGGGTGGTATTTCACTGTAAACGGCAGGGTGAATCATAGTAAGTACAGCAGAACAAGTAATTTGCTGACTTAGTACTATCTGTTTCTCATGATATGCAGGTAACTAGGACAATTCTTCCTATAGGAAGGAGTAAAAAGCTAAAACTGCTTTTTCTTTATTCCGTTCCTCTCTGTCTTCCATTCCTCTCCTGCTGCTTCCCATGATGATTAGACAAAAGCCAGCTAAAGAAAAATAATAATTTCTGTTAGACTTAGTACTGCCTGAGACATCAATCCTTCACAAAGACCTAGGGCCCACTTCTTTTTCATTTTATTCCTTTGGCTTTTAGATTTATAATGTTGTTAGGAAAAAGAGATTCAGCCTCTTGGTCTGTAAGAACCTGTTTAAACATAAAGAGGCATTTACTTACAAACAGCACTGTATTATCTATGCATTTATCTTGACAGTCCAGTTTAACTTATAAAGCATAATGTGCTTGTAACTCAGCCTGAGAAATGTAGTTTAGCAAGCACAATTGACTTAGTAAATCTCCCTTCTCCCTCTTATTGTAAATCTGATAAACCTAAAGAAGCATTCTGGCTACCAGAGAATCTAAATATTAAAGCAGGGTTCTTCAAGCTGATCTTAATAGTACTTCACTTAAAACTGCAAGTTGAATCAGTAGTTTATCCTATTGTGAAGTGGTTTAATCTTTCCTTGATCATTTCCCTAAGATGTGGATGTGCTGTACTGTAAAATTGCCAGATTTGTGCTGAATTGCAACTTTAGAACCCATTATTCTGAAAGGGTTATCTAAATTGAATGGCTTTAAGATGACTTGTAAAGTTATTAGAAGACTTCTAGCCCTTTATGTGTTTGACCACACAACCTGATGTGATCCATATGGATTCTGAGATACAAGCTTTAAACCTGTTGATAGCTCACAAATTTACAAAATGTAAGTGTATGGTTTCCCATTTCTGACAAAATGGAAGTGCTTAGATACAGGTCAGTTATGTAAATCCCATAACAAAGATCCATTTGCCATATAAATAGTGCCAGGAAGATACAAGGTTGTAGTTGAATCATTGGTTATAAGCATAAACAGACTTCATGCTTTGAATGCCTGAATCCTCTCACACTAATGCTTTAATTTTTTTCCAATTCCCAGAGAAAATGCAGGTTTTAAGTTTAGAAGAAATCTGGTTAAAAAAATAAAAATTTAAATTTTATATGTATATGAAAGTATGGAAACTTGTTCAAGCAACAGAATTAAATTTCTTTGTGTGCCTTATTTACTTTTTATTTTTTCCTTTTTTTCAGTATGCTTAGAGGTAGTTTAAAACTGATGCCTTCTCTTATTCTGCATTGTGATACAGCAGCTAATGAGTATCACTTTTTTTAACAAGTGATTCTGGCAGATGCTTTACTTAGATTTTCTTACTGGGTTTTGTTATTTATACTTTGATAACTTTCCCAAATTCTAAAATATGCTTTCATTTAGAGTTTTTAAATGTTTTCCCTATTGGCTAACTAGTAGGAGATGCAGTACTTTCTCTGTGGTTTTCAAAGAAAAATTTCCAGTTATACTATGTCACATAAATACGTTTTTGTTCTCTGAGTATACAAGAGATTAGGGAGTCACCTTTTGTACCTGTCTCTATATACTTAGCGTCATAATATTCTCTTATGTGACTGTCTTCTCTGTTACAGTTTTCTCTTAATAACTTTCTCCAACATGACTTTTATATCCAGTTCTTTCAGTCAGTTTTTCATTACTAACCTTGATCTAGCAAGATGTTGCAAAGAGATTATACCAGCACAAATGGGAGAGGATGCTATCCTTTCATGGACAGATGGCTGAACAGTCCCTTGCACTAAATAATACCAAGTCCCAAGCCTCTCCTTTCTCCAACTGTGCACCTTCCACTAGAACAAAGGATGAATTTATTTATTCTCTTTATTTATTATGGCAGTACCTTCTTCATGTTCAGCTAAAGCTTTTTTCATCACTGTGATCATGGAGAGAAATGTCCTTAATGTTATATGCAGGTTTTAATCAAACTGAGGACCCTAGAGCTGCAAAATGAAAAAGCAGTTAAAGTACCATGATTTTCTAGTGTTATGCATGGTTAGATTGATGTAAATTTTGAAGGACTTGGAAAATCTTCAACATATTATTTATATCTACACAAATGACACTGAGGATGAGGACAGACCTTGGGCACTAGAATAAGGAAGCAAGGCAGGTTCTAATCTCTGCTATTGATTTCAAGCACACAGCCACTGGCTAATTTGTAAACTTTTTTTCAGAAGACCCTGCAAGTCAACAATATTTTTCCTGAGTCAAGAAAACAGTAGTTCAATTCTCACATAAATCCTATGCTGTAAATAAGTGTGTGTGAGGGGGAAAATAAGATATTCAACTTTATAGGCAGCCCCACTGCTTTTTAGGGGAATTGCAGACTGAATTTTGTGTTGAATGTAATGTAAGAAATGCTCTGCAGTGTAGAAAGCGTGGGTGCAGGTAGCAAGAGCACGATGTACAAATGCAGGACTTTGGAAGAGTGATAAATCCCAAGGTATCTGAAGCCTTGAAGAAAGGTCTGTAACAGTGGTTTGTCATCTACAGCTCAAGCTGTTGGTAGTGATTTGTAATCTCAGTGCAGAAAGGAATATTTATTCTTTTCTTGAAGCCAGCCAGGCAGAAAAAAAAAGCAACCATGTAGCAATTATTCAATTAAAGGAAGAAATATCAACACTGTGGAAAGACTTAGGAGTTCTGAATTAAAGCTTCAATAGAATCTTAGGCAGCTTCATATCGGAAAAGCAAGGTTTAATGATAACAAACAACTTAAACACAAACTGTATAGAAAGTAGACTGTAACGTGGTCTGAGTACAGTGTACTCTAAGCCATTCACTGTTGCAATAGGGTTAAATTGTGATGTGAGTCATACCTTAGCAAAAAATAAATTCTTGCCTGTGAGAGTGGTTTGCATTAGTATGTCCTCTCTTCTCCAGCTATCAATAAGAGATTAGCTTGGGAAGAAGTGAGTGTGAAGAGTATTGATGTTAGGCTGGATGCAGATTGGTAGTGACACACCCCCTCCCGCCCCCCAATAATCCTTTTTAGTAGATTAATTAATTTCTCTTTTCCCAACACTCTTGGGGGGTGAGGTGTGTGAGGGAGAGAAACCCTAAGATATAAAGACAGTTTTATAAAAAGCCCATTCATGTACACCATCAGGTATCTGATGATCTGTACTGCCTGTAGTTAGGAGCAGAAAAAAAATTAGTTTCTGACTAGATATTTATCCAAGGGTTTGGCCCCTAGAGGCTCTCATTAGCCAGCACAAACTGGACAGGCTTTTGAAAGCAATCAGCTGATGTTTAGGGGATTTCCACATGGAGTAGAGATAAGACTGAGCAGAGTGAGCTCTTGATAATCTGGTTCAGGTACTAGAAGCACCAGAACTACATTAGTGTTCAGCTTTGTATGAGCTAATTGAACAAGCTAAAAAGCTATTGCTTGGGGAGGCCACGGTAGCTCAGGTAATGCTGCGTGGCACTGTACCCTGCAGATACCTAAATGAAATCAATGCATTTCCAAAAGAGCTCAGTAACAAGGCCAGCAAGAGCCGCTGAGTTCTGAGCACTCAGGGAAATTTGGTCATTTTATTTTAATGTGATTTATTTGACTCAGGATCAGGATACAAAATAAATCACTTTTATGTATCTTTAGCACTACAGCTGGAATCTGCTTGTGCATGTTATCCATGGCTGCTCTCTGACGTTTGTGTGTTTATTATGCACAGCAATTAAACACCCCTTTTTCCCAGACAAATTAGAGCTGTGCGAGTTTGTGATACTGCTGGCAGGTTTACAGATCTCGCTGTGCAGAGCTCACAGTGTTTTCTCATTTTTCTGTGTCATGATGTATCTTATATGACTAGGGTTGTTTCATTTTCATAGCAAAGCTATAATGATTTTGCACTGATTAAGTAGAAATAATGCCAACTTCTGTAGCTGCTTTGCTTTTCACCCTTCGCTTAGCTTTCAGAAGGCTGCACCAAGAATACCTCCTCTTTGCAAATAGAAGATGAGATGTCTTTTCTAAACTTAAATGTACACATGTACAGGGGTGTGCATATTGGCATATATACGGGGCAAGAATTCACATGTATATGTGTGAGCTGTAACATGGAGGTAATTGTGGCTAGCTGTTAATGGTCATTTGTGGTTGTACCTCTTGTAGCATGAGCACCAGCATACCTTTATGCTGCAGTCCTTTGCTATGTAACATGTACTCATCTTTGCAGTTACAATCCAGCTGCCTCGAGCAGGGTTAAGAAGTGTCTTGGTGTTTAAACTTATGGGTTCAAAGGCAGAACAATGCCTCTGTTGCCTTCTGGGTAAGGAATACTAGTGTTTGATCCTCATACACCACACGCGGGCTGGTCAAGAGCTTGACTCTGGAAGGCCACAAGGTAGACAGTTGTTGGGCTTAAACAACAGACAGGCTGGCAGTACATCAGATAGGAACTGGACAGATTCACAGGGGAAACTATTCAAAAATACATTGAAATCAACACATTCCTACAAAATGTTTTTTACACATGGAGTGTTTTTCCATCAGAAACCCCACTGGAAGTGTTCCAGCCTTCACCTCCCCGCCCTCCATCCAGTTAGATTTCCTAGCAGAACTGAAGTGAAAGTAATCATCAGTTAGTGAGTGTTTTCTGTGATAAAGTGTGAGATCCCCTACAGAGAAATTCTCTGTGTTGCAGAACAATGATATTCCTTGGTATCATTGATAATCCTTTTGCAAGCTCTTAGTATCTCTTAGTGGCCACTTTGCAGGCTTGATTCCAGAACTTTGCCCCCATAACTGAAGAATTTTTTCCAGATAAAGCTGTATATGCATCTTGCATTATGTAGGTGACTTACAAGGAGAAATTCCATGAGTCACAATAAGAAATTAGGCCCTCCAGACCCATTAATAAATTTGACATACCACAAAATATTTTCAGAAGCTGAATTTTTCCAGGGTAATATATATGTTTATGGGGATTATCTTCATTTTACAAGATTATATAAGAGAGGAAAGCTGGAGAGAAAAAGCTGCAAATGAGTTATTGCAAAGATGGGAAAGCAGAGAGAAAAAAAACATAGTGAAAAAGACATTTTCAAGAATAAAAGTCTAAATTCATTTGTCTCCTTGCTTCCAGTTCAGATGGACTTGAGCTAGAAAGTAAAAGTTTTGTGAATGATAAGCACAGAGTAGGGTTTTCTGCAAGCTGAAAACAAATGACAAAGGGGTAGATGGAAAGGGGCAGGAACTATACTACCATCACCACCACGAATTGCATTCAGAAGCCAATGTTTAGTTTAATTTCCCAGAGGTAAACTGGGAGGTACAGAAAATGTGTTATGTTTACATGGAGGGCAGTGGAAGTAGTCGTGGAAGGGCCAGAGCCTGTGTGGGTAGTGGCTTGTGAGGAGCACTACAGCCTGCAAAAGCATCAGCAGATTCTCTCCTTTTTCTTTTTTTCCAGAAATAAAAGCCAGCAGTGACAGGGGGCAGATAATCTTCTCCAGACTTGATGCTCTGGAGGAAAATACTATTTTCCTTTCTGTAATGCACCAGCTGAAAAGCTGTTTTTCTTCTCTAAGTTGTAATTATATATGCCAGTGTTAGAGCAAATAGCAGAGCTTGACTGAAATGTTTTGGCATCAAGCACTGTGACAGCATGTCAGTTTGGCAGGCTCTGTGCTTCTTCCATACCAGATCAGGGCCAGAAATGTGGGGCTGGGAGACTCTCCTACACAGGCAAGGAGAAGCTTGGATGTGCCTACCTAACTGCTTAGCGTTTAGTCTGTGCATGACAAGGAAAACAGGTTGTTGAATATAAGATATGATGAAGCATAACAGGGGCTTGGCCAAGGAGCTGTGAGAGGAGAAAGCACATGTTCAGACTGCTCAAGAAGGAAATAAATTGTGGGTATGAGTTCCAGACAGAGAAATGAAAAGCACAGAGCAGAGACTTCTGCCTTGCTTTGAGGAAAGAGCTTTCCCTCCTGGAAATTCAGCCTCTGGCAGAAGTTGCTTGAACCAAGATGTTCAACCATACAGTGGTGTCTGCTGCTTGCTCTGCCTTGGAGAACATGTCGCTGCTCCCTCCCTTCTCTTCTGCCCTGCCTTAACTGCTGTCAATATTGCACACAAAAGAAGGGCTCAGGAAAGGGCAGGAATTGCTTGAAAACTGAAGTAGCAGGTTAATGTTAGCCCTACAGATTTCCTGAAGTTTGTGGCAGTTTGAGATAAAATTATGGTTTGGCATCAATACAAATTCCTAAAATAAAGTTGTTTTTGCTGATGTTCACTTTTATTTATGGAGCAAAATGAAAATCCAGTGTTCCCCACAAGCCCTAAATACAGTTATAACTGAGGTGACTATGAAGTTCATAGAAAATACTTGGTCACTTCAGTGTTTGTAAAGGTTTGATTAGGGTTTGCTGCATTTAGAACTACAGTTGTTTTGGGGTGGGGTGAAAAGAGAAGTAACAGTGTTGCTTTTCCCGAGAGGCAAGGCAAAAGCTGCCACTGATATTTGACTTGGATTCTTTGAATCCCAGTACCTCAAAATCTGTAAATGCCTAAACCAGGGATTTCCATTTTACAACTCTGTGGTTGAATGAAAGTAACCTGCAGTGGATTTCAGATCCGATGAACAAATATTTTGATTGTGAATTCAGCAAGTGTGAGGCTCATGTCTAGTCCAGTGTTTTTTTTTCCTTTCACTTTTTCCCAGCACTGTTTGGGGACTTGGCTTTTTGTTCTGAGATCTTTTCAGAAAGCCAGTAAAAACTGATCTTTCTTCCCTCCTTGGAAAAAGTATTTTCTTTCAAAAGAAACATTTAAGCTTTCAGCTAATTCCCAGGGTTACAGAGGGATATTCTGCAATAAGCTTCCCTCTGAAAACAGGTTGGCTGCTACCCTAATATTAAAACCGGCAGGATTCCTTGGCTGCAGGGAAAATGAGATGGTCCAGCTGATTGAGGTGATGACTGAGCCAAGATGAGTCAATTACCTCAATGTGCTGAGCAGCCATCCAGAGTACAGCACAGAGGAGAAATGCCAAGGCTCATACTTCGCACTCTGACAACAAGCAGCTGCACAGAGCTGTGGCTGGGGAAAAAAGCTGCAATCCTCACCAGTCTGCAAGAGTGTAACTGGGTTTGTTCTATTTGTCTGTAGTTGGTGCCATTGGAGCTGTTTTATTTTCAGGTCTGGTAATAAAAATTTGGAGGAGACATTTGAAATGTATGCATTTTCACACTGTGCCTTTTCAAATGTTTGTCAGGCAGTGCAGAGGAATTGCCAGTCATTTGCTGACACTGATATGACACAGATGCAGAAGGCCTTTGGCATTCACCAGAAACAGTAAACACAGAGCACTTCCAGAGCTTCATGCCAAACACTTAATGGGTTCTCTTACAAAAGGGAGTGTTTAGCAGCCTCATCCTTTTGTGAATATTTTATCTCTTTGTAGTATGGACTCAAGGCAGCTCACAATTATCACTTCAACACACATCTGTGGGACTCAAGGCTCACTCGTAACCATCTGCTGTCTCCATATTAGCAGGACACAACTCTCTGTAGGACCTTACTTCCTTTGGTTTGTTTTCTGAGCAAAACCCAAGCATTTTGTATCACATTTGATTACTTCGTGCTCACCCTTGCAGTCATTAACAGACATTTCTTTATGACTTATTGTGCAAACTGAATCTCTTGTGTTTTTTGTCTCATAACTTGAGCAAAAAAAAAGGCACTAAAAAACACTCATCCTCTATACTTAGCTCTTGGCTAAAGAGCTTTTTTGCCTGACTACTTTAAGAGAAAAATAATTAAATAAATAAAAATAAAGAATAATTACTAATACCTCTGAGAACAATTACATAAAAATGTAATTTTTTTTACTTTAGGATTCTGTCATAACTAATTGTGTAACTATAAAGCCGTCAAACCTGGTGTATGATGAGAAATTGCTTAACAAAACTTTGGAATTTAAAAGGAATTGTCGTGATTGTGGTCTTTACCTTCCCTTGAAAGACAATTCAGAATCACAAGGTGGAAAACAGAGTAAAGCATTGCAATTAACCAAGCTACAAATGCTTGAAAATGGGAATTACGTTATCACTTGATACTCTTAAATATTCAGCTCACTATGACTGAACAGTACACAGGTACTTTTTCACCAGCTGAAATCTTGTCCTTCTTTGAAAGATTTTACATTTCACAACATGTGTTAACTTCTCATTAACCTCACAAAGCCTTCCATTCTCTCGAGCAAAATACTGAGCACATATCCCTGTAACTTGGTGTATTCTTTGCTTGAAACCTGAAGATGTTTTACTTCAATCCCATCTGATGCTAAACTAATGCTTCTGTTTTCAGATTGCTTGTCCATCAATTTAGACCAACCGTCACTACCTTCTTCCTCAGTTTCAGCTATTCTGGTAGTGTTCGCCTAAACCTTTAGTGAGTGAAGTTTTTCTAACAATCCTTTCCTGTATTTGTGTGTGATCAGTTTCCCAATCAGATTTTTCAGAGACCAATTTGAAAAGACCACTGTTAAGGTGATAATAATGTTCAGTTTTACTTTTGGTGGGCTGCCAAATCTGAAAGATTTTGTTGGAGACAAACAACTTTGTTGGAGAGAATAACTTTTGTGTGTCAGATCATTTCAGATCCATGGTCTTCCAGTGGCTTTAGAACAGTATTTGTCTCCGCAGTGTCTAACTCTCTTCCATAATCAATAGATGCCAAGTTTAACAGCAAGTTGCATTTGTATCTATGTTCTCATTAATGTGACGGATGTTATATAGGTATATTTATGCAATTCTTCTTGATCTTGTTTTTGTAGAGTATACTATCATTACTCTAGTCTTTCATGTAGACACCTTTGCCAGGAAGATAAATACTGCTCCTAATCCTGAGTTTGAGCATCTTTTTCAGCTGTCACTGTGTTTCTTTTGCATACAAGGCAACTGAGCAGCTTTGCAGGCCTGTCTGTGTGTTTTAGGAATGTAGTACACAACTCACAACTGACAGAACACCTCCACAGAAAAAAGTTGTATAGACTCAGGAATGGCAAAATCCTGTTCTCCTCTCCCCTGACATTGCCTGCTTCTCTGTGTCTCCTAGTATTAATTTTCACACTATAAGATAAAAAAGGTGATAGATAGGTGTTGAGAATTTAATTCCACACCAAACAGTGAGTGAGATTAGGCATTCAGAATATGCTTGCATCTTGTGATATTTTTCTGCTAGTGGAAGAATGAATAGTTGTAGTAAAGAGACAAATAGATCAGTATATAACCATGCATTAACTTGTGTTCATGCTGGTTTGACAAGATTCACAGTCCTCTCTTTTCATGACAGGAATAAAATCAATACTTAATAACAGTTCATAGTTGTGCAATTAAATGTTTTCCATCAGTGAAGCATCAGCAGGACCTGAGCACATGGAAGCTTTTACTTTCATCGCTGAAGTGCTGCCATATTATGCAGGAGAACTTGCTGCTTTTCAATAATGAGTGAAAGAGCCTAGATTGTGAGAAGGTAAAAGAAGGACTATGAATGAGTGGCAGCAAGCTTACTCTGACACCTTTACCTGTAGCAAAGGTGTGATGTTAGTCCTTAGTGGGCCATGCAAAAATCCACTTTCTGCTTTACTTGGATGTTTAAGTTACCTTGTTGTATTGCTCTAATGGATACTGGTTTGGGCTATATTGAGAATTATGTCAAATATTAAGAGAATCTAAGGGCTTTGCAGAACTATTTCCATATTTCATTACAGGCTTATCAGTCTGGTCTAGCATTTTTTGAATTTTATTTTCTTCAAGTCTGTAATGTTTTCCAGGATGTAAAGTAGTGCAATTTTTAAGGAGTCATTTTCCAATAATCTTGTTTACAAATAAAGCCACCAATATTAAAAATTGGTCCTGAAATTAAACAGATACTTGTCTGACAGATATTATGCATATGATTATGGTTGTGCACGTAAACATTGCCACTGGGGCTGTATACGTAGATTAAATTATGCATAAATATTTGCAACATTTGAGCAATAAAAGGTAACCTCACAGCCAGTTTCAAACATTCAAACAAAACTCATTACAGGGGTATGAAGATAACAAAATTTAGTGAAAAAATAAAGATGGAGATGCGTTTGCTGTATATTTTTGAGTGTCTTAAGCACATATGAATATTATTCTCTGAGAACTAGTACTTTTAAATGAAAATTCAAAAATCTTACAGGATTTAGCAGTGAAACCTAAGTGTAATGGCAGTTGCTACAATTAGGAGAGATGACAAATTTGGATGCTGCACATCTCATGCTTTCTGCATTAAGCATTTTAATTTTCATTTTGATGTTAAAGGTAAGGGAATGAATAATAGTCTATTATTTTAGTACTTCAGATTTTTAAATGAAAACTTTAAGAGATGAAACATCACATTATTTAATGATAAATATCTGAATCTGTATCTGCTTTGGAAAAAAAAAACAACAAATCCTCTGTAAAATCCAAGGTCTGAAAGATGCGATCAGTCCTTTTCTGACTTTAAAACTTGAACAAATCTTACGTTCTGTTTGTAGGTGGTATTAATAGCATATAGGATTCATGTTAATCTCATATGAACAGTGACAGATGGCTGAAGAGACACTGGATTTGGCTGAGTTTTCTAAAAGCTAATTTTACTTTTTGCTGCATCCTTACCAAAAGCTCAGTTTAGCTGACTGTAATGTCTGTGTGTGCATGATGCAGTGCAGTGCTGAGGGACATTGCCCATGGTGTTCCCAGGGTGGTTAGCACTAACGCTGCTTCACTGCGGAAGGGTGCACCAAGATCCTCCAGCTTGTTTCAGCCTAACAGCACTGTGCTCCATGCCAATGATCTTGTCTCAGGAAGACTATTTAAATACTTGCTTGGTAGTCATGCTCTGTACCTGTGCTACTTCTGGCTCTAAACAAGTCTTATTTTGGTGCTGTGCTTCACTGTACCCAGTAGGAATGCTCAAAGACCAGGACTATGCTACTTGGAAACAGAATGAGGAAGGGCAAGAGATTTTAGTGCCCAGATTGCAGTCCTGAGGCCACCCTTCAAACGTATGTCAGTATAATTCATGAATTCTCAGCCATCTTTTAAGAGTTAAAATTTGTTTATTGATACTCCACGGGCTCTGATCTAGTTCAGACTGAACTATAAATACTAAAAAAACCAGCATTTCTCAGCTTTAGGAAAATATTCACTAAACTTTATTTGGAAATAGTGTGCAGCCTAGACAATAGCGTAGTGTAAAATTGGGCTTTTTATAAATGTCCCTGAGTGACAAAGTAAAAATGGATACAATTTCCTTTAAATCAGTGCTATGCAAACATGAAACAGTTATGCTCCTTGCTTTACTAGAGCCTCACTAAGCAGATGGTGCAAGCCTGCTAGTGAGTGCTATCCATCCCAGGTGATATTTCAGCAAGAAAGATCTGTGAGTCAAGAACATTCTCTTTCTGGTCTGTGGGGAAGAAATTTATGGAGCAATGTGTTATGGGACTGCTGATTTCTGAAACAGAAGATGGCTTTTTTATTTATTCGTTTGGGATTTTGGTTTTATAGCTTTGCTCGCTGGTTCATCTTGGTGTCTTTCAGTGGAGCTGAGGCTCTGGCACAGATACGCTTGCTGAATAAGAGAGGCTGGTTCATTTCTTTTATTTTTATTTTTAATACTTCTGATGGCACAGAGATTTTTCTCATCAGGAAAACATGCGTATTCCTTTCTGCTGATTTTTTTTTTTCTTGACTAGTGCTGTCATAAGAAATCTCCCAGGATCTTTGTTGTTCACTCAGTAATTTAAACTTTGTGAATTTCTTTAAAGTTTGGTTAAGTTAAATCCCAGTGTATTTTCCTGTGAATAATTTTTTGCACTCCCTGAAAAACTGCTTATGACTTACTTATTTATTGTTCTATTATTATAGAATCATAGAATAGTTAGGGTTGGAAAGGACCTTAAGATCATCTAGCTCCAATCCACCTGCCATGGGCAGGGACACCTCCCACTAAACCATGCCACCCAAGCCTCTGTCCAACCCGGCCTTGAACACCGCCAATGATGGAGTATTCATAACTTCCCTGGGAAACCCATCCCAGTGCTTTGCCACCCTTACACTAAAGAATTTCTTCCTCATATCCAATCTAAACTTCCCCTGTTTAAGTTTGAACCCGTTACCCCTTGTCCTATCACTACAGTCCCTCATGAAGAGCCCCTCCTCAGCATCCCTATAGGCCCCATTCAGATATTGGAAGGCTGCTAGGAGGTCTCAACGTAGCCTTCTCTTCTCTAGGCTGAACAGCCCCAACTCTCTCGTCCTATCTTCATAGGGGAGGTGCTCCAGTCCACTGATCATCCTCGTGGCCCTCCTCTGGACTTGTTTCAACATTTCCATGTCCTTTTTTATGTTGATGACACCAGAACTGCACACAATACTCCAAGGGAGGTCTCACGAGAGCAGAGTAGAAGGGCAGGGTCACCTCCCTTGACCTACTGGTCATATTCCTTTTGATGCAACCCAGGATACAGTTGGCTTTCTGGGCTGCAAAGGGCACACTGCTGGCTCGTGTTCATTTTCTTATCGACCAACACCCCCAAGTTCTCCTCTGTAGGGCTGCTCTGAATCTCTTCTCTGTCCAACCGGGAGCTGTGCCTGGCATTGTTCTGACCCAGGTGTAGGACCTTGCACTTGGCATGGCTAAACTTCATCAGGTTGACATCTGCCCACCTCAAAAGCCTGTCGAGGTCCTTCTGGATGGCATTCCTTCCCTCCAATATATCAACCAAACCACACAGCTTGGTGTCATCAGCAAACTTGCTGAGGGCGCACTCAATCCCACTGTCCATGTCACTGACAAAGATGTTGAACAAGACTGGTCCCAACACTGATCCCTGAGGAACACCACTCATTACTGCTCTCCAGCTGGACATGGAGCCATTGAGCACAACTCTTTGTGTGCAGCCATCCAGTTCTAGTTTCAATGACAGTTTCTCAGCTTTTGCTAGCAGCCTTCTGGTCAAGTGTCCTTGGAGAAAAGCAAATAGAATATTCTGTACCAGAATACTTTCTGAATTTGGAAGCACGCAAATAGATTTTAAAATTTAGTATTCTAGGGAACGACTATGGCACGAGTTATTACAACCTGCACTATTTTCAATACCATTTTTCCCAGACCTTGATGCTGCAGAATCTCCATTTAGTATACCTACACCTGTGGGAAATACTATATGAATATTTTGTTAGCATTTTGGTCCCATAGGTAGAAAACAAGTTTGAAAACAGGTACAAAACTTCAGTGGAGAATGAGCTCCTCTAATGTATAACATCCTTGAAACATAGCAGCCAGGTCAGAACCATTCTTCCTGCTGTAGAATAATTATTCATGTATTTGAGCTATATTCTGCTTCGATGGAGGGATTCCAACAGTGAACTTAGAACTGAGTCTTAAGACTGCTATTGGAAAATGTTCTTTATAAGCTAATTTGCCTATTACATTATGTTCTAGTTATGAATATCTTGTGGTCAGTATGGCACAGCCAGATGGATACTGAAAGTAAGTGGAGAGCCCTGTGTTAAGTTTGTTCCTTGAAACTTGGGCTGTTCTCATTTCTCTCTGGATTATCACATTTAAGGATGGAGAGGCAGCTCCCTTCCATGCTCTCTCCCAGCTCACCCCAGTCAGCACAGCGCAGCCAGTGCAGCATAGACCACTGGGAATATCAGCTCTGGATGTAACCCAAGGTCTTCCATAATAGTTGTCTCAGTCTGCCAGGGAAGAAAACCTTTATGGTGGGAATAATATTTCCCTAAAGCTTGGCAAAACTGGAGAAAGTTATGAAGAACCTCAGAGACGTGTGCTGAAAGCAGCTGGCTGCAGTGATGGTTTCATACCAAGCTTTTATAATGTGGATGTAGATAATAGTAACTGAGATAAGAGACATAAGCTGTTTTGAATAAGAACTTTTTGAGTTTTTCTTTTCTGTGTGTACAGGAAGCAAAAGGCTAGATATTAAATCTTTTAAGAAATTAGGAGTATGTATTGATTGCATTTGCAAGATGCTGACTTTGTAAGTGAAATGGTAGAGATCATTTCAGTGGTACTAGAAGATAGCATGGAGTATTTTGCAAAAGCAGATTTCAGAAATTCTGCCTTTTGGTATAATCACATAGTTTTAAAGTAGAAATAAAAATAAATGCACTTTAATATTAGATCATATGTCTGTTTTATCAATTAAGTATATTTAAAAATGAAAAGATACCTAAGACTGGATTATCTTTTGGTTTTGTGCTCATAAGTGAAATACTTGGCTTCATATTGAGTTTATGTGAACTGAAGGCACTGAAATGCTATCCTTATTATTGCACAGTAGATTTTATTATATAGATATACAATGATGTTAGTGGACATGTATATTGTTTAGACCCACCCTAAAATACAGTGTGGTCTCTGTGGTCATAAGTGATAGCATACATGTCCCCAGAGTTTGTGGCTAGGTTTGGAAACCATCAATGCTTCCCCATGAGCTGCAAATGTCTCTTCCTTTAGAAAGTGCAAGGTGACTGGAGCTTGTGTCTCCAAAATTAGAGTTGTCAAGCCTGAAGGTACCAGAAAGGTGTGTTTGACATAAAGTGGGGTCACTGTTTGACCCTTCTCATCAATAAAAGGCACAAAACCACACTCCACAACTACTTTTTTCACAAGTCTTCTTTGCTTTGCCATCTGTGCTGCCAACTGTTCTTCTACTGTATATCTGCTTGAAGAAGTGCTAAGCAGGTGTGGCACATGTTTGGCTCATTCCTGCTTTGCATGTGTAATGTAATTATGTTTGACAGACTTGGTTTGATTGAAAGAAAACTATGAATTTGATTAAATGTTTTTTGTTTATACTTTATTAGCTAAAGATGCCATTGCATAATTAATCTGTGAATAAGCAGCAATCTTGCAAATGAGGCAGTGAATCAAAAGCACAGGAAGATATTCTAGCCTCTTCTCAGGATGAGTTTACACATTTCTTATTTGTAGTATTCATTAAAAATACATAAAGGAAGGTTAACAAAATGTTTCAACAAAGAACCACAAACAAACCAGTTGGCCACAGAAGCCTTCATCTATGTGTAAGTCACAAATCAGAAAGTAGTCCGACTCAAAAACATGAGCCTCTGTTAGATAGGAAGTGCCTTAACAGTATTTGAATTCTGTTCCCAGATGCCTTCTATTCTACCACAGTGCTTTGGAGCAAGTGTGTCTGTAAAACTAGATGCTCTAGTTTCAATGTAAATAATAATAATAATAATTTTTTAAATGTAGGGATTTTTTTAGTGTGAACTTTTAGAGAAGATGCCAGTTTTCTGCATTTTAGGGATGGAAAGTAACTGTTTTAATTCCTGTGGTTCAAAATATTTTCATCTGTTTCTACTTCCTGTTCAGGCCATGCAAATAATGCAGCCATACAACCATACTTCTCAGAAAATCTGGTGGATGCTGTGACTTAGTTCAGAACACGCTTTGTTGCAAGTTGTTTCCCATAGTGTAGACCTGTCAACTTTTGCATTATTTTAGTCTAACATTTTCCTTTATGCCAGCATGTGAGGGCAAATCACCACTGCCCAACACAGAGGATGAGAGCCCAAATAGTTTTTTCCAGAACAGCTATGTTCAAATGCATCTTCTGTAATAAAGGAATTAAACAAATAGCTTGAGGGATTTCTTATGGATCTAGTTATCAAACTTCTTGCTGCCATGTTTCACTTCTGTATGAAACGTTGTGCTGCTGTTGCTTCCCAGCAGTGTTGCATTTCTTTCAAGAATAGTAATTGCAGTCTGGCAGGATAGAAAATTGATGCAAGGTCATTTGGTAAAAATTTTTATTCCTTCAAATGAAGTTACTTCATATCCTTTGCCAAGGGTTTATGGAGTGGTAAGACAGCTGGTCTCCATTTTTATCCTAATTCTTTGGTCACTGCTCAAACCCTGCTTTGTCATGTGCTCTCTGTGATTATGATGTTCTTCCTACACAGCACTTTGAGCCTCAAACACTCATGCAGATGTACTGCTTTTGCTACTCTAAATAATGGGGTTTTCTTTAGTGTGTCTGCTTCGGATTTTTCCATCAGTTTTTAGCCATCTTGGGTCTTTCAGGGAAGATGCTCAGAACATCAAGAACTGTGACAAAGCTGCTGGCATTTTTTTAATTTTTTTTTTTTCCAAATACTCCTATCTTCTTTCAGGAGCTCCATAATGCTTAAACATGTTTTTTTCTCCTTTGTGATTTCTATTACAGAATTACTCTTTTTCTTGTTTGAGTTTCAATTGACTCCATTGCTTTTCAAATCCATCCAGCCTTTCCTCAGTTTTATTTACCTTAGTCTCAAAGGAAGCTGTGGAAGCCTGAAGGTTATCGATTTTTAAATGAAGAGATTGAAGAAGTTCTTTTACTGAGGTGTCTTGTAAAGTGCTTGAGGGTGGAAAGACTGTGCCAGGCATGAAAGATGTGCCTGCAGGGTGGGCTCACTTGACCCATCATGCAGCAGGTTTTATTTAATGTGTGTGCTTTTTATAAGCACCTTCTGTCATATTTTTGTTTGGTTGTCTGTCTCAAACAATGTCATAACACTTGAAGAGACTGTTACCAGCGTTTCAAGGACAGTGGTGGGCTTTTAGGCTTGTAAGTGCATAACAGGAGCTACGACCTTTGCCACAAACCAGCAAATGTTCTATGTGGTTAGTGCTGCACAAAGCCTCTGTGGTTGGCATGTGCTTTGTGTCAGGATGATTCTGTAGAGCCTCTGGCTGTCTGGGATCTTAATGAGACAACAGGTATACAGCAATCTCAACTCCTCAACTTGTTCAGAAATGTCTAGGAGCAAAGTGGGAGGACAAGGGGAATCACAAATTACACTTGGGAGTACAGTGAGAGGAAAACACCTTTGATAATAAAGAGTTTATCTCCAAATAAGCTTGCTTAAAGAAAAGCAGGCAAAGATGCCTCCTTTTGCAAGGTTGAAGAAAGTGTGCTAGAATCATAGTCACTCATTTGGCAAGCTGTTAGTTTTCTCTATTTATTCTTTCTGTTAGGCTCTGGGTTTTAATCAGGATCTTCTGTGTCACGCATAACCAAGTCACTTTCCCTGCCTCTTACCTTAATTTTACTTCTTTCATTATTAACAAGAAGTCACTATTCCAGGAAAGCTGTTAAACTTTGGCCTTCTTCAACATTTCTGGCAGTTCAGTACATCATAAATGTCGAGCTTTGCTTGCAGTTTTAATCCCGATTGGAGATTGTATGCTGTCATTATTAATAGAATTTTCTAATACTACTGGTAGAGACTGGGAAAGGTGTGAAATATTTTGTGCTGGGGCTATGGCACACTGCAGGGCATGAAACCACCCTCAGTGGTGTGAAATCTTTTACAAAACACTGCAATTTGACCGGTGGGCAAACTTCTAGGCTGGATTTTGCATCGCTCAGTTTCATTTGTATTTTCTAAGGAAGTGTATTAGTATTTCCAAACCTGATGTACAAAGTACATTCTTATTCAGAGGAGTTGTTCTTGTAACAAGGTAACCCCTCTTTCACCAGCGATTGGCTCTGAAAGATCAATGAGTGTTTTTTTGAATAAAATTCCCAAACACTGAGGCAAGCTTAGACCTTGGGAGCACATATTGTGGTATGGGATTGGTTTTACTTATTTAAAATGTATCACTGATGCACAAAAATAAGACTGTATGTTTAAAGAGGAGTTTGAAAAAATCTTTGTTAGAAAGCACTGGCTATTCTTGGGGGAGACCACATGCGACGGATACAAAACTCAGCACTTTTCAGATTTTTGTTTGACAGATTAGAAGGTGATACTGATTGCTTTAACATGGATACAAAAAAAAATCCAAGAGATGACATTTATTTTTGCTTTTCATTCAATAATGAACCCATGTTTTGGCTTTGAAGTAGTGTTTAAAGTTTCCTAAGAAATCAAGTACCTACGGCAGAGCTCTCTTTAAGTACTCTATAATATCTTCAATAATATTATCTGCTTCTTATCCCAAGTATTTTGGATCAAAGTAGAATTAATTACTGCTAAAAAGAGCATAAGCAGAACTGGCCATCTGTGTGTTTTACTATGGGTACTGCCTTCTAAGGTTCTTTGATTCTGCAAACTTTTTGTCACTCAAGACTGCAAGGGAAGTCTCTTCCATCTGGCACACCTTGCAAACAACATCATAGAGTTCAACATGCAGCGTTTATCTCCTGTATAATATTTTCAAGTCTTAGAGTATGCTGATAATTAAAGTATTAAATGCCACACTTGTGACTTAGGATACTACACGTGACAAAAAAAAAAAAAAAAAAAGAAAAAGGAAGAAAATCAGCTATGAGATATCTGGTTTATTTACTAGTGAGAGTAACATTGAAAACCTCTGAAGCTGTTAAAATGATAGAAAATGAGGACATTTTTACTTTGAAGTAACTTATTCAAAGCATGCTTGTCATGCTGTAGGCTGGTATTTTCAAAGCAGCATAGGAAAGTTAGGTACCAGGCTCTCACTGAGTTTCAGTAGGGTGATCTAGAGAACTGAATTTAAGAATATCCTTGGAAAAAGCAGATTCAGTAGCTCTAGAGGGAATCAGTCTGGCAGTTTCCGAACTTCCTTTTAACAGGGAAGAAGAAATTTATTAGTACATGTTCTTTTTTGTGCATTTTAATTTTTCCCAATTTAGCAACACTAAAAAGAAGACCTGAGTTACTCTTATCATCTCTTCCTTTTTTTTTTTTAACTTGAAAGATAATTTGGTTTTGTAATATATGAGAGTTTTAATATGTATGACGAGATTTCTGGGCACAACACATAATGCTGAGGGACACCATTTTTTAACTGCATCAGTGGGTATTGGCCATACCTTTCTAGTCTCCAGGAAGAAGCCTGTATATTCAGCAGGAACCAGGGTTCCTGTAGTTTGGAAATTATCATTATGGTTCTGGCTCTTAGTTTTCTGCATCTCTTCTGTTATCCGGCAGAAGTACACTAACTGCCTATTTTATTTCCCCTGCATCTTTTTTATCTTTTATTCTAGAGGAGTCATCCCATAACAGTATTTAGTGACCAGATTACTTTAGCTATTGGTATCACTTGCACTAAGTGTATGAAGTGTTACAGCTATCCTAGATGCTACATGGTGTTTTTAGAGAAATTGGGGGATAAACAGAAGAGTGTGGTGAAGAATTTTTATTCTGAACAACAGATATAAGTCTGAGGGACAGAGTCATCTGGAAAGTCATCTGGAAACAGATATTTTCTTCTCTGCTTTTCCTGGGACTCCTTATCCAGATGTATATTTCTGTCTCTTCTCTCATTAACACAAAGTTATCTGAGGTATCGCATGGGGCTACAGAAAACCAGTGCTGCATTTTGTCCATAAAAAAAATGATGTTGTCTTCATCACAAGAAGCATTCATTGAGCTTGATGAATATTTCTTTCAACAAGAAAACATCAGGCTTGTTCATTCTAGAGGCGAGAAGTCTCAGGGGAGACCTTACTACGGCCTTCCAATACCTTAAATGTGGCCTACAAGAAACCTGGAGAGGGGCTTTTTACAAGGATGTGTAGTGATAAGACAAGGGGGAATGGTTTTAAACTAAAAGAGGGAAGGAATGCCATCCAGAAGGACCTTGACACACTTGTGAGGTTGACTGATACCAACCTGATGAAGTTTAACCATGACAAGTGCAAGGTCCTACACCTGGGTTGGAGCAATCCCAGGCACAACTACAGGTTGGGCAGAGAAGAGATTCAGAGCAGCCCTGCGGAGAAGGACTTGGGAGTGTTGGTCAATGAGAAAATAAACATGAGCCAGCAGTGTGCTCTCGCAGCCGAGAAAGCCAACCGTATCCTGAGTTGCATCAAAAGGAGAGGTGATCTTGCCCTTCTACTCTGCTCTCATGAGACTTCCCTTGTAGTATTGTGTGCAGTTCTGATGTCCTCAGCATAAAAAAAGGACATGGAAATGTTGGAACAAATCCAAAGGAGGGCCACAAGGATGATCAGAGGACTGGAGTACCTCCCATATGAAGACAGGATGAGAAAGTTGGGGCTGTTTAGCCTGGAGAAGGCTGCGTGGAGACCTCCTAGCAGCCTTCCAGTATCTGCAGGGGGCCTATATGGATGCTGGGGAGGGACTTTTCATGAGGGACTGTAGTGATAGAACAAGGGTTAAGAGGTTCAAACTTAAACAAGGGAAGTTTAGACTGGATATGAGGAAGAAATTCTTTAGTGTAAGGGTGGTGAGACACTGAAATGATTTGCCCAGGGAAGTTGTGAATGCCAGCAGTGTTCAAGGCTGGGCTGGACAGAGGCTTGGGTGGCATGGTTTAGTGGAAAGTGTCCCTGCCATGGCAGGTGGATTGGAGCTAGATGATCTTTAAGGGCCCTTCCAACGCAAAGCATTCTGTGATTCTTTAGACAAAAAGTCACTATAACAAATACTGAGTAACTTATGTTTTAATGCCCCACAATTTTTTGGTTTTGTTTTTGTTTTGGTTTTGGTTTGTTTGTTTGGTTTGGCTTTTTTTTTCCTCAAAGCATGCTTTTACTATTAGTCATATTACCCATTTTGTTTGAAAATGTGCTTATAGTGTTTGATTCTGATCTCCTGAGACATAAAACTGACAGGATTCTTCTAGACAATTAGAAGTGAAATTCCTCATCAAAAACCAAAAAACAACCAAACACCAAACTTATCTATGCACCTTTTTCTAACAAGCCTTCTACCTATGCAAATGAGTGTGTGTGAGTATGTGCGTGTGAAAAACAATGTAGCTGATTTCTGCCTAGCAGTTCCTTGTTTTCCTTTATGAAGCCAACCTTGTCCCACTCTGCCGCACAACATGAATACAATAGGTCAGAGGCTGCTGTCAGTATTGTTTTCTTAGATAAACTGGATGTTATATGTTCCAGGAATTCTTTAAATTATTTTTTTTTTCTGTGCCCGAGTGAAAGCCGGGATGTTACTGTATCACTTTATATCAAATTACATTGTCACATAGTGATATAATTGCCAAACACAAGCAGCTATAATTGTTATAGTGCAATAAAATGTCACAACTGAGAACAGTGAATTTTCATTTCAAAGTTTGGGTTTCAGTATGCAAGTTTGTAACACAGTTGGAATTGTGCATTTCAAGATGTCTTTATTTGCCTTAAGTCAGTGTGGTTTTATTTAGGTTTCAGAATTACGAAAAAAATGGAAAGTATCAGTATCCAAGCTGTAGAAAATACGTAGGTTGTGCTGAGGCCTCCTCTGTGCAGGAAGCACTCCAACAGTGAGAATGCTTTCCTCAGGGAGCAGATTTTGGGGCTGGGGGACTTCCCCATTGAAGGGGAGATGCTAGCATGAGCCATTTTCAAATATAGTTTGTGTATAGCAAATCAAACAATGCACCATAAAGTGAATTTTTATTTGTCAGCTTGACCTCTACTGAAAAAGGAAAATGCGCTTTACATCAAATTAATCTATATGAAATGCGAAAATATAATGAGAACGTTTTGGGTTGTGTTTTTTTTTTTCCTTTTTTTTTTTTTTTTCCCTTTTGTCTATGGAAAGAAAATTTCAAAAGCAGATATTCTGTAAAAAGAGGCCGCTAAATTCCATTTTACAGTTACCTAAATATAAAGACTTAAACTGATACTTCCTTTTATTTGTTTTTCTTAATTCTTTCTTCTAATTGATGCAACTGCAAATGGCAAACTTTGGAATTTAAAGATATTTTAATGGATACGATCTCTTTAAATTTTTTTTTCTTACCCATTCTGTCTGCATTCATTACAGGCAAATCAATGAAAATTGATAAAGCCATGATGGAAAAAAGGAATGTATTTGTATTCATTACAGGGGATCAGAGATAATAGTAAAATTAAATGTTGTTATAGTGAGATATAAACCCAACCTAAGGAATTGTTCAATATGTGAATAGCTGGATACATTTCATTACTGTGATATGGAGCAGCTTGATAGCCAAAGCCAATAATTTAAAAGTCTTGAGCACAGGGTTATGCTGACTATCCAGTTCAATACGTTAATTGACAATAAATCCTGCTGGCCTATAAAAAGCACTTGACTAGTCATTTTCAAGATGGTCATGATTTTTTATGATGCGGAACTTTTAATTTACAGGGATGATAAAAATAGATTTACTTTCAGGCACTTGTATTTGATTTAATTACCTAATCAACTATAAATCATCTACTATTGAAAAAGTAATTTAACAGAACTGATATTTTGTCGTCATCTTTTTCTTAAGTAGGAGAAAGTCTTTTGTAAAGGAAGGTGAAATAGACTTGAGAGGAATTAAAAAATTCTGTCCTTTTTAAGAAAGGGTGAGAAGATCAGAGTCAAGAGGTTTTGATTTACTGAATGAAGGCCTTGGTTTTTTTTTTTACTTGTTTATGATTACCTAATCTCCTGTTAAGAAAGCAGATAGTGAAAGAGCTGTATGGGCAAAGGACTAGCTTTGGATATTAATGATCTGAAACAGGCCTTGCATGAGGCTTCTCCTGTCAGAGACCTGCTTGGGATAATGCCATATCATTCCATGCACAGAACAGCCATGGAGAAAGGAGTTACTATACCTTCTCCAGGTAAAAAACAGAGAAACCAATCCAAGTCAGAAAGGGAGTGACATGATAGAGGACTGTGAGTCTTTCTGTTGTGAATAAATTGCAAATTTTAATCCCTACATGAAAACAGGATTGTAAGTTTTCCTATATTTGAATGTCTATATAGAAAAACTAACGTAGCACTTGAAAAAATATAGGCAATTAAAAGGAAGTGTAGATTTTAAAAAAACAATAATACTTTGAAGGAAGAAGAATGAGGCTTTATAAATAAAAGGTAACAATATTTGGAGTTTTCCACATACAGACAGTGTTATTAAAGAGGTAGACTATAAACTAGGGTGGAAATATTTCATCCTATAAGATACAGGCTCCTAAAGTCTACCTTGAAAAATACTGTGAATCTCATAAATGCCATTAACAAGAGTGTGTGTATGCCATTCCCAAAACTATGTTTACACAAAGCTGGTAGGTGAACATACCAGATAAAGAGCTTTTGGAATACATTCAGAGAGGAATTTTGGTCAGATGAATTGCAGGTGTCAAAAAGGCACTCGAACACTGCAAAATAAGAATATATTGTAAGTTTTTTTTCTCTTTTTATTCTTGCTTGATGTTATTTTAAAAACAGATAAACCCCCTGTGTTTACTACAGACTGATCTCTTACTGCTGGGTGTGTGTGTGTGTGTGTTAGAAACGGAAAATGAAACGAACATAGCATTATTACAAGAAAAAGAATTGTGTGTTCTAAACAAGGAAAAGAGTGTGTGGGTGTGGGATTATGAAAATAATAAAAGCTACGAAAGCACAGAAAGTAAAGGTAGGAACAGACATGCTGTTAACTTTATAAGGTAAAATCAACGCTAGAAAATATCTTCTGGAGAATTTGTGTCACTTTATGAATTGGGAATACAGCCAGCTTCTATAATAAGGGTGAAAGATAATGTGGAACAATGAAAACTGAACCAGAACGTAGAGATTTGAGACTAAAGTACCCTGAAAGCTAGAAGGCTTTATTAAATTTAAGGAAATAAACCAAATAAAAGTATGTATGTTGATAATTGCTGAGGTGAATAGCTCGAGAGAGGCTGCCTTCCACACCTGAGCACGGGGAAGCTCAGCGTCCAGAAGCCTCAACTCAGAGCTGTGAGAGCCACCGAGGGAGCCTCAAGTCCTCGACAGGACTTGCCCAGAAACCGGCAGCTTAGCTGGCGCGAGCAGCCGACTCACAGGAGTGGGAGCCGGGAGGAGCGGTACCAGCCCTGGCTGGGTAAAAACCTGCCCCGGGGAGAGCGGGAGACCAGGGTGGGCAGAGGAAGTTTGTGTGGCAGTTTGTGCGGGCAGGTGAGTGGGATGGTGAGCACCCGCCGTATGAGCAGGGTCCGGCCTGGGAGCTCTGCTCTGGCTGCCCGGCGGTGGTCAGTGCAGGCACCCAGACAGAGCCGATGAGAGGGGAGGCTGCAGGGCAGAGCTCGGGGTGTAGAGAGCGCCCGCACTGCTCTCCTGAGAG
>JASSUY010012334.1:0-16507 GCA_032466535.1 Forpus xanthops
TGTAGTTGTTCAAAGGTGAGAGGGCTGATCAGAGTCAATATATGCCCCTCCTGCTCTTTGCAATCTGGAAACAAACATATCTAAGGCTGGACCTGGTGCTGTGACCTACTTACTACAGCTACAGAATGGCAAGGCTCTCCTAGGTAGCTCTTTACAGGGAGCCGCAATCTGAACAGAAATCTCAATAACAAGATTACACCTCATTTCTGTAAATATCTCCTAGTAGCTATGTCTAAGAGCCTCTGAGGCCCCTGTGAACCCCTGCTGTGGAGTGATGCTGAGCAGCATGTTCCTAAGCACGATGGTTTCTTCGTTCAAACAAAGGGCTCAGGTCTGCCTGCCACACTGTGGTTAGGAGTCAGACTGGCGTGGCGTTGTTCCTGGGCTTGGCACTGGCAAATGACATAATGTGATAATCCCTGGGGTCAAATTTGGGCTGTTCTTGGCCAACAAGCTGTACTTGGAGGTAAACTTCTGACCTTGTGGCTTTTTTTCCCAAGAAAGTGTTTGGAAAGGAGTAGTTGCTATCCTTTCATAAACCATTCCTCACTCAGAGGATTTGATTCTCCTGTGTGCTTTTGTGGCTTTTAAAAGAAACAGAGAACTCTTCATATGGCCACGACACTCCAGCACAAACATTTGAGGTATCATGACACTGAGGTAACTGGGTTCTTCCAAAAAAGATTACTGTGTAGAGCCCAAAATGTAAAGCACCACTTACATTTCAGCTCAGGACACGGGAAAGAGTGCTTTGTGTCTTGCATATATACTCTATACACTATAGAGTAATCTACTGAATGAAAGGTATGTATCGAAAAAATGCAGAAATTTTATATATTTTTATTAATGACTGTATTTAAGACATTATTGATTTAGCAATAAATAAAAAGTGGAATTTCTTGAGAGGTTTTAAGGGCTCTTAAGTTCAGTGTTGGTAAGAATAAGGTAAGTTATTTATCTGCAAGTTGAGACATGCAGTGCTTCTTCCTTGTGAGTTTGTGTAAGTAGTTGAGAATACAATGAGTTGAAGAAGCATGTACAAAAGAAGAGTTTTAGCTCAGAGACAGTCATAGTCTAATAAATGTAACAGTCTTCAGAGGCAACCACATTTGCATTAAACCCAGAAAAAGTACAGCTAATTTTATGTAATAATACAGCATTTTTATTTTGCACCCTTAAGAAAATATGTGAAGAAAAAGAAATCAAATTATTAGCTAGTATCTTAACGAGCTATAGTAAGAGTTCCTGAATGTAGGGTTGAAGAGCTGAATATGTGGTTTACTGCCCACAAAACTTTGTCAATTATGTTTTTCAAAATACTCTGTCAAATTTTTCAAGCATCCTTTACTTTTCTTCCTGTTTGCGTGTTACAATTTTAATATGTCAAATAATTGGACTTGCAACTCCTTGTGGATTCAAGTGAGACTACACAGCCATTTACCAGCATGATTTGCTGCAATCAAGTAACTGATCATTTGCAGACTATATCCTCATTTGCACCCAGTAATTGTGTTGAAAGTTATTTGCAAGTGCAGAAGTCTACAATTTAAGAGTCACGAACTAAACGCACTTAAGAAAATCAAATAATTTGCTGTGAGTGCCACATGATCTGCATTTTAGAAAGGGATATCCATATAGGTGTTAGAGGTAGAGAACTACAGCACTGAGGCATTGTGGGCTGACTTTTCCTCCTGAGGGTGAAGCCCTAAGTGTTGAAGAGGAGGGTGAGAGATGGGAGCAGTTTAGACACATTGGCTGATCATCGTGTCTTGACACGTTCATGTGCCTGCAAGAGGGTGAAATTTTTCTCTGCCAGAAAGATAAGCTGAAGAGGAAGGCACAAGCACAACCAGGCTACGTGCAGCTGCAGAGGCCTGCCAAGCACTGAGCCATGCTTGAGGAGAAGCCTTTCCACAGGGTTGGAGGATATTGTGGGACTAAAGCTCGGCAGCGCACAGGCAATTTGAACTCTTAAGGACATGCAAGAGGAGCAGCTAAGAGGGAAGAGACTGAGGGTAAATAAGGAGAGCATGAACTAGAGAATATTTTTGTCTATAGTTGCCTATTTTTGCAACATTTTCAGGCTGATGCTCATCCCTCTCCCATCTATATACATGGGATGTACCATGGGCTCCTGGATCACAACCTCTGAGTGCTAGGTGGGTCCCTCACTTCCTGAGCTCATCTTCCTGACTATTCCAGCTCCACAGCGCATGTATGACCATGTGCTCTTCTTACCTCCATGAGGCCATGTCAAGTCTCCCAGAGACTTGAACACCTTCTCCTTGGTCCCTTTTCTTCTGCTGTGCCGGAAGCAGCACATTTATTGCACATCTGAACTATGGTTCCTGGGAAACTGAAGGTGCTGTATCTTGCAGGTAAAAATATAACACAGGATGGCTGAGAGGTTTCTTTTTGTAGCTTAGGGTTTTTCTGATGTTTCTGAGCTGACATCACCAGAGCTGTACATAGCAGGAACCTAGAAGTGTTTCTCCCAAACTGGTCTTGACCCTGAAGTTAAAGGACCCTGCAGGGAAAGGCAACAGAGAATTTCACGTGGGGCCTGATGACTGAGGCTAGAAGTGAGATGCAGAATTGGGGGTGTTCTATTGTCTGTTGCTCTATTATCCCAAGGTGCTCCTAAATCTAGGCTACCTAAAGAAAGGGCAGCCATGTTGCGTCTGCAGACCTGAAGATGAGCCCTGCTGGCTAAGCACTGGTCCTACTGGCTGTCACTGAGGAATGAAGTGAGAGTTCACAAATGCGGGGATGCGGGGGCTGTGATTTGTGGGTCTAGAAGAGGAGTTTTGAAGCATTATTTGTGCTGAAAGCTGCAGTGCTTTTATCAAGCGAAGGCAAGCCACATGTGCAGTGTGATCAGGTACTATTCTTGCTTATCTGTGGGAGGATGAGTAGGTATGAGTGAATGCAGGCAACTGGCATGCTCTGGTCTACTCTGCTCGCATGCCTGGCTGCTGCTCACTTCCCTGCTAGGAGCAAATTACATGTTAGATGCTGATTTTTGCCACCAAAATGTGTCAAGGTAGGTGGGAAGTGAGCTGCTTGGCTACTGGCTGGCAGATAATGTAGCAGACTTCAAACAGACATTTCTGGTATTCAATCTTTGCTGATGTCCTGGTACCAGTGCACCAGGCGATGGGCAGTGTTAGGCTGCAGTGGTGGCAGCAGATGCAGGGGCTCTGATGGCCCAGGACACTCTGTCATGATGCCATTCTCACTGGTGATGGCAGCAGCAGGCCACATGTCCCGGCCATCCTGTGCTTGTGACTTGTCCCAATTTACTATCAGGGTCTAAGTAACCATCTATAGGCACATGCGCACAAAAGAGTCCTACCCCCCCTTATGAGCCAGGTCATTTTCATTCTTCCTGTCTGTATCTTTGAGACAAAGCTGTTGACACGACCACCACTGCAAAGCTGGAACCCAACATTTATGGAATACCAAAGACGGGCAGTTGTGTTGACCCTACTGTTGATGCTGTTTTCTTGTCCCTGTAGTCAAAGCTGTTGGAGCTAGTGTTTGCTGCTTTGGAGGTACCTAGGCAGACATGTGAGCTGGCTGTGAGAAGGTGCTGCTGGCACCTGCTTAGGCTCCTTCTGTTCCTGGTGGATACAGGCTGGCTGCTGCAACCAAGACCTTGGCATGCACTAACGAGGCAGCTCTCTTGCCACAGAACGAATGGCCCAGGTGTGTTCCTCTGGCAAGGCCAGAATGCAGCATGCTGAACTGGGAGCTGCAGTGCTGGTCAGAGCTTCTGGGAAGTGGAGTATATCCAGCCTGGCACCTCCATGGAAGATGTGGGGTCAGTGCCTTTGCGGAGTCTTTGCAGGGCTGTAAAAGCCTGTGGGTAAAAATTGGGAACTGTGGTCCTGGAGAAGCTGAGATTGGGGTGGGGTTTCTCCAAAGGATGGGGGAACAGTCAGTAGGCAGACAACCTTAGTAGACAGACCTGCAGCTGGCGCAGTGGGAACCATTTTAGGTCTAGTTCCAGTCTAGTTTAGATTTAAATCACAGTGGACAGGCCTGTTTCTTTTATTTCTGGGTTATAATATGGCTATGGTATTTTGAGCCTATGTTAGCCTACCTTCTGTTAACTTTTAATTACCTGTCCAAATATAAGACAGGGAAGGTAAGGCTAACCTGAATCTTTCCACGTGCTAAGTCTAGAACAATGATTCAACTGCGGAGAAAAATTATTCTTATCACAGCAGCATGATTTCACTTCTTATTCCTATTCTACATATCATGGTTAAAGACTTGTTTATACTTAATAATGAATTTTCATTTTCAGGAAGTTTGAGCTTGGCTTCAGTATTGTGCTTGGGGCTGGAACTCAAGTATACCAAATCTCAGCTTGGAAACAAATCATGGTTTGTACAAAATTGCAAAGAAATCCAGTTGGCTGGTGGTTAGCAGTTATTTAAGTATATGCTATGTTTCTGCTTTTTAAAAATGTGATCTAAAGGGTGCTTATGTATAGCCCATCATCTCTCTATAATTTAAGGAAAAAATTCACCTGTCAATGAAAAGCAGCTGCTCTTGAAGTGCTTCACTGTACAGCAACTGCAGTTTCTATAATGAAGTAGAAAAGACTTTCTTATGCTAATGAATTTCTTCAGGCATTTTTAAACAAACCCCATTACCCCCCAGTCATCTTAGACATAGCTAACTTCTGAATTGCAGGCGTGTGCAGCAAAATGGCTGGTGCAGCTGAACTGTATAGATATGAATGTTACTGTAATATAATCTAGATATATAGAATGAAAGTGTATAGCTCATTTAATTGTTGCTTTCTCCAGCTACATCAAGTAAAGAGCTCCTAAATAAAACAAAACTTGAACTGTCTTCTCTTATTGCTGGTTTCAGCAGAACTTTTTGTGCTGTTAGGGATGAGTACATGCTAAAGCGCTTTGCTGGATTTGGCCTTAAATGTCTCATGATTTGAACTCCTTGGATGAGTGGAGAGTGGGGACTGAAATGGTTCAATACAAGGCCAAGCATGCTTTAAGTGTTTTACTGTGGATCTTTCATGTAGAAATCTCTCTAGCTCCACAGAATACAGTTTTAGTTGTTACAGTAACTTCTTAGCTATAAAATAATTGAAAGTTAAACAGAAGAAAAGTTGGCTTGACTGCTATGTTCATCATCTCACCAGTGTAGAAATATTCCTTACTGTATTTATGTATAGCTGCTTAATACCTGAAAAATTGTATGTGCATCATATGCAGCTCAGTCCAGCAGTGATGGCCAGGAGACAGCTTGTAAGAAATGTCACAGTCTCCAGTAAGTCTTCAGTCAATGGTCACCTCATCTGAAGACGGACGAAGCTTCTGGCTGCCACAGGCAGCTCCCAGTTCTGACATTTCAGTGCACAAACCCTCCTCTGAGCTGAAAGGCTGCCTGGAGCCCAAGGGCACATGGGATTTCCAGCATTTCCTATTCCTGGGCAGTGAGATGCTCCTTGTCATGGGTGGCATTGCCCCAGCCCAGGCAGTGTGGTGCCCACTTCACCACACCCCTTCCCATGGGGCTTGATGAAGCAGACACCCATGGGATGATCTCCCCCACTGAGCAAGGGGGCAAGAACATCTACTCTTGTCACACCAGGCACTTGCCAGAAGCATGATGAAAGAAGGGAGGGCCTGAGACACTCCTGCTGGAAACTGCACCAGAGAGGACACAGACCAGGTACACAGGTAGTGTGATACGGTGTTAGCAGGACTGTAGGTATTGGTGTCTGTCTGCATCATCTTCTTTTCATGTTCTTTTGGACAACATTGGAAGAAGGGGATATGACACAGGCATGAATGATCATAGAACCATAGAATGGGTTGAGCTGGAAGGGACATTGAAGATCATCTAGTTCCAACCCCCTTGCCATGGTCAGGAACACTTTCAACCAGACCAGGTTGCTCAAAGCCTCATCCAACTTGACCTTGAACACTGTCAGGGATTGAGCATTTGCAGCTTCTCTGGGCAACCTGTGCCAGTGCCTCACCACCCTCACAGGGAAGATTTTTTTGCTAATGTATAATCCAAATTTACCCTCTTTCATATAATTATAACATCAACTAGGTTGGAAAAGGTCAAGTCCAACAGGTACCCTAGGCCTGCCAAGACCACCACTAAACCATGTCACTAAGTGCCTCATCTACATGGTTTTTAAACACTTCCAGGGATGATGATACCTCCACTTCCCTGGGCAATCTGCTCAATGCCTGACTAGCCTTTTCAGGAAGAAAGTTTTCCTAATATCCAATCTAATATCTCACCTGGAGAGTGGAGGCCACTTCCTCTTGTCCTATCGCTTGTTCACTTTAAAACTGTTGTACCTTGTCTTGCCACTGCACTCCTTTGCAAAAAAGGTTTTCTTGAAGGCATTTTTGGGCACTGGAAGCTGCTTCAAGTTGTCCCCTGAGCCTTGTCTTCTCCAGGCTGAACAAGCCCAACTCTCTCAGCCTGTCTTCATAGTACAGGTGCTCCAGCTCCCTGAGCATCTCTGTGGCATGAGCTCTGGATTCATTCAAGCAGATCCAAGTCTCTCTTGTGTTGGGGACTCAGAGCTGAATGCAGTACTGCAGGTGGGGTCTCACGAGAACGGAGTAGAGGGGCAGGATCAGCATTCTCGACCTGCTGGTCATGCTTCTTCTAATGCAGCCCACAATATGGTTGGCTTTCTGGGCTGCAAGCACATAGCTTGTTTTGAGCTTTATGTTGACCAATACCCCCAAGTTCTTCTCCTCAGGGCTGCTCTCAATCCAGTGCCTGCCAAGCCTGCAGTTGTGCCTAGTTTTGTCCTGACACAGGATCTTGCATTTGGCCTTGTTGAACTTCATGGGGTTGGCATTGGCTACCTCACAAGCATGACCAGATCCCTCTGGATGGCATTCCTTCCCTCCAGTGTATCAACTGAACCACACAGCTTGGTGTCATCAGCAAACTTGCTGAGGGTGCACTCAATCCCACTGCTGTCTTTCTCTCTAATCTGGCAAATGCATGTTGGCCCAAACCAGAAAGGCTATGAGACGGGGAAGCCATGGCTTTCCTGAACACGCTGATGTGGGAGGACACTTCACAGAAAACTTCTGGGATGAACCTTATCAAGCTTCAGAGGGACCAGGCAGTGGTTTCTCTAGCTGCAAGCAAGGGTTCTGACTGTTTAGCCACTGAAGAGCAGAGAAACACGCTTTCCTCCAGTTGTTCGGGTAGAAAAGGCTTTTTTTACAATCTGTTTCTTCTTTTATTTTGTAATGACTGTCACCTCAAGAGAAAGCCTGAGAACTTTCCTCTATGGAAGTAGAGGGTGACTAGCAGCCAAAAAAGGCTGCTGGGACTGGTAGAATGCAAAGCATACTCTTGCTAGGTTGTTACTGTTTTTAGACACATGACTATCCACAGGCACTCCCCAGGCATAGAACTTGGGAAAAAATACATTTCTCTTGTATTTCAGCACTGTCCACTCTGTTCTGCTCTCTCCCAGCATCCCCTGGTGGAGACCCCTTGCCTGAGGGCAGTGAAACGGTTTCAGGGGCATTACTGTGATTCCAAAGAGCAAATGGAGAGGAAGCCACTGGGAAAGGCTGGGCACCCCAGGGGAAACCTGCTGGACTAACATCTCCTAAGGATGGGCTGGGGAAGCAGACGGTTGCTGAGTGCCTGCCACTCTCTTTGACATGGACTCCATGGTAAAGGGTATTTCAGCAGAAGGACTATGGTGTGTTCCTCTGTGTCCTGTACAGGGTCTGTTGCAGTTGGTTGCCTCCATGGGCGCACTGCAAGGTGACGTCATTCAGCCCAATGAAGACAAATTTTGTAAGCAAGATGGAGGAGCTTGTGCAGGTCTGGTTTTGCTTTCGATGCATAGAGGTAAGGTGCTGCATGCGGTCATCTTTGGCAACCCTATGCTCAGGAGTTGTCTTTCGTCCCCTCTGTGTATTAGGCTGCCTGATACAAGAAACAAACAATAAAACTGGCATATTGGGATTCCAGGTATTTATCAGCCCTTCCCCAGCCAGAGTGTTTGTAGCTGAGAATATTCCTTAGGAAGAAAGAATTTCACTTTATATACAGAATGAACCCCTTTCCTGCTTCCAGGTTTAAGAAAAGCATTACAAGAATTTTTGTCTTCTACCAGCCAAGAGAAGTCTAGTGCTTGAAAAGGCATCAGGAAACTCACGCTTCACCTCAAACAGGAATTCAAGGAGCTACTTCTTCCTAGGAGGGCACTTAGGAATGAGGAGGACCAGAGGAAGGGCTGGCCAAAAGCCCTGCTGATCTGCTTCGCTGGCGTACTTCAAATTGTTCTAAGTTGCACTAAGGGGATTTCACATGTCCTCCAAGATTTCCTCCCCTCTGTCCTATTGTTGCACTCAAAAATGGAAGCAGCAGCAATTTTTTGAATTGAACCTATATTTTCTTCCATTGGAACAGTTGTGCACATGTCATCCAGCAAGAGTTACAGCAGTTAGTGGGAGGTGTGTGCCCTGATGAGTCTTCTGCAACTATCAAAAGGATTGAGGGTTTTGGGCAATTTGTGTACTGGATTTCCCAAAGACCTTTTCCGTCTGTGAATACGCAGTCTCTCCCTCTGTTTTTGAATAACGCTTTGTAAAATAGAATATTCTGGAGGAGAGCTAGTGAGTTCTAGAGAATGCAAACCCAATGGTACAAACCAAATTTGCTTTCTTCACTAAAACCTATTGTAACTTTTAGTTGTCACTGCCCGTTTGCTTATTGTTGCTTCTCTCTTTTCGAAGAAATTTGGTTATTAATCAGATTGTCTTCATTGTGAAATGATAAATGATTTCACCCCAGTTGCCAATAATCCATGGTGCCTGGAAAAGAAATCTGTGACTCCAAGTCTAACAATTTTCTGATATTTTTTAGGAAATACGAGCAAAATTAATATGACGTTTATGGAATCACTTAGTAAAGCTATTACTAACTTGCGTCTTGGTGGCAATAAAAGGAGATAAGGAGATGTGACATAAATTACATTCCTGCGTTTTCTCTATCCATCTTTCTGGAGCCTAAGGGTGCCTGTTCACAGCTGCAGAGGAGTGCCTCTGAACTGAGCTGCAGTCACATCATCTGAAACATGCTAAAGCCAGTCTAATGGGTTTCACCAGACTGCTGGCATGTGCGGGGCCGGCCCTGCTTCCTTTGCCCCTGGTCTCTGCTTTGCCAGGAGATTGGGAGAAATGGCCAGCAGGAATTTTTCTGTACTTCTTCTGAAGCAGCTGCCAGAAACTGCCCAGCCTTTCCTGCTCTGGTGCATAAATACTGTCCCAGCCTGGCAGAAGTGGCCAGACACTCATAAATCATCCCATTTAATCCCTGTGTTCTGTACAAGGTTCTGCTTTAGAAAACTGGCATTCCTCCTTCCTCAACCCCTGAGTTTTTTCCAGGTTTTTTTTTTTTTAAGGTCTTTACACCAGTGCAGGTCCCACAGAGCCAGAGGCTAGCTGCTGCAGCATGAGGACCAGAGCTCTGTGGGGAACCCCACTCTCAACTTTGCTGCACTATGTGAAATCAATGTGAAAAATACAACTGTTTTCCAAGATGAGTTGTGAAAAGCCCCTGCTTTTTAATGTGGTTCTATTAGATGCTGAAACATGTTAAAATGTTTGGGAGGAAGGTTTACCCAGACATCCCCACTTCTTACTCTCCAGGTCTGGCCTTGTCACAGTCTGTTCTGAGCCATTCTGATGCACTGCCAACCTGGTTTTCTGGGTCTCTCTCCCATGTACTCTTCAGCACTAAATGTAGGCTCACACTGCAGCCCTCCTCTCACCAGGAACATTGATTTGGGTTTCCTTTCTTTTATGTAGCCACCTAATGCCATGACGCATGTTGCTTCCAACTCTATCCAAGGTGCTGGCAAGGAAGCCAACAGGTTAAAAAAAAATTGAGAGGGCTGTGGGATTGACAGACAAAACCATTGTTATTATAGAAGTCTAGTTGTATTAGGAAGTCAGGCTAAAAATAAGGCTAGCATAGTATTTTACAGTATTGTCTGTATTCTGAAGTCATGCTTGTACAGGGCAGTATGGTGCCTTGCTGGGTCCTGAACAAGTTCAAACTGAAACTTCCGGTCGATGACATAGTGTATAAGGAGATGAGTTTTAATACTAGCAGCTGTGCTGTTTCTGGTTTGGAAACCAGCTCATACAGTGTTAGACTGAGGAGCTCTGCAATACATTGCATTGTCCAATATGGACATACCCAAATAATTCATCAGAATAACTGAATTCCCTTGAAAGCTGCTCTCCAAGTATGGATTAGATGCCGAATTTGAGGTAATTTGAGCAAGGAACTTCTGAGATGCAATCCCTTCTTAAAAAAAAAGCCATATTCCATCCAAATGTTAGTGTTGTTACAGAACTTCATTTACTGGTTACACACAACAGAATATTGCACTGTGGCTGTGATCCTCTCCAAGCTGTTATTAGGTCATTGACTTGAAGTATGGTGTTTGATATAGTATTGTGGTTGACACTAAAAGACAATTAGGGAAGTAATACTAGAAAAAGTAATAGGGGTGCTCATTGGATCTCTCTGGGTTAATGTGACAAGGTAAAGCAAATTAGGGTTACATGCACAGAAGAACATGGTTTATGGGCAGTTGTGGTGGTGGTGGGGATGCTGCTTGCAGCTCTGGGGATATGAATTGCAGCATTGCTAACTTTTACCTGCAATCCTGGCTTCTTGTCACACTTTGGCAGCAAAACTGTGATTCTCAGAGTCCATCTTTCAACAGGCTCTGAAACTCACACACATACCCCATCTGTTCTGAAAGTTGCTATTCCACAGCAGGGCCAGAGGATAAATTTAGGCTGGGGTCACTTGACACAGCGTGTTGTGTAGATAGAACTGGCCTACACACTCATGCAGATGTTTACCATACCCAGATTGCTCTAAAACCTCCAACTTGCCCTACACCAATCAGCCCAACCCCAATAAGCCCAAGTACTGATTTGCTGCAGCAGGCATGTCTGGTGGAAACGAGGAGTCTTTCTCTCAAAGGGTCCCTGAGGTGTGAACCACAGAAAGAGAGCTGCTTATAATATTTGCTAGACTCTCACAACTTTTGCAGTGCACAGCAGGAAAAAAACAGCTATCAAGCCCTCCACGAACAGCCTTCTGACCCTGAAACAGTCTTCAAGTGTGGCTTATTATCAGAGTCCAAATGCTTTACTACCTCTGTTTGACGAGACTTGACATGTAGCATTTCAGCAGGGACCCCTCACTGAGGGAAAACAGTGACCATGCCTGGGGCCCATCATGCGCCTGTAGTGCCTGCAGGCACGGCACAGAGCTGGCAGAGGTGAGCACTGCCTTCCCTGTGCAAATTTACTGCAGGGGCTGCCCTGGGTTTGCATCTCTCCTGCTCCAAAGCAAGCCTGGCCAGATCAGCTCGCAGAGAGCTTGTTGCTGTCTGCGTCTACTGATCCTTCCCCATGTCAAAGTTTGCTATTGGCATAAGTAGAACCAATGATAGATGTGAATGATGGAAGGTTGCACATATATGCAGGTTTTGGATCTCTGCCCCACATGCCAATAGTGCCATTTCTCCAGCCCTCACCCTGCCACAGTTCGTGTAAGTAGAACTGGGATGTAATGGCTGATTTGATGAGAGCCATCAGACTGCATACGAAAAGCAGCACTGCTGCCAGATCTTTGAAGCATCTGAAAAAAATCATTGCTGTAAGATAAGGAGGTTAGTGGTTCCTAATAATTCCAGAATATGAAGTCAGTGGTTAAAGACTTGAAGTATAATTGACTTAAACCTCCCATACTGGGAAATCTGAAACTTGCCTTCTGCAATACCACTTTCACAACAACCTTAACTCTTCACCTATATGAAATGCTCCTCTAGCCTCCATGACAGCATGCCAGGCTATCCCTTTCCAAAGGCTGTTGACAACATGGGAATGAACAAGAGTTCTGTTTGGGGGACAGGGAGGCCCTGCCTTGCTTAGGGAAAAGGCCGAGTTTAAGTCTGGTATGATGAAACAAGAGCTAGCTCAGTCCCGTGTGTACTTGCCCCCTTCTCCCACTCTGACGGACTGTGGGCTATGTAGATGCCTATGGGCAGCTCACAGAGATGTGGAGGAGTGCTTACACTTCTGAACCTCCTAATTCCTCACCAGGCTAAGAGAGGAAACTGTTCCAAGTCACTTCCATTTGCTCCAGGAGCCTCTTGAATGTAGAGCAACAGTGTTTAATGACAGCAATAGATCTTTAAGTAATTAAGCATGCAAGATAAAAAAAAAAATGTGCAAACAAACCTCATGCAGTGATATATATGTAGAGTTTGAGGTTAGAAAGCTAACACATTGTCACATTCCTACAAAAACATACCCAGCACTGCACTGGAGATTAAGATAATCTGAGCTGGGAAATACTCCTCTATATCCCATGAGCTGTTGTTCTTGGCCTGAGAAATACTCATTACCATAGTTACATGGAAGTTTTGAACCAGGGCTAAAGTTCAGGCAGCCAAGTCTTAGAACTGCTGGCATATTTTTGTGAAGCAGGAGCGCAATTCCATCCCTGTTTATTCCAGCGCATTATCTCCTACCTGTCTTCATAATCTGACAATTTTGCCAATTCCCTTCATTTTTCTTGTGTTTCCTGTGGAGTGTGTATCCTCCCAGGCCTTTGGCAGAGTGCATGAGAGCAGCCTGGCCTGTTGATGAGAACCATGGCAGCACTAAGGGTTATGACAGTGCATAACTGGTTGGTGATCTGCTGGAGCACCTCTTCCAGCAGTTTGCGTTTCCATTTACTACTAGTTCTGCTGCTTCTGACATGACAATTGCTGTCTGTCCTCAGCTGCTTTGTGCTCTACAAGCTTTATTAAACAAGGGGTGTTACCAGATGAATTCATGAACCAAATCTTTCTTTCCGGCCCTAGCAACACCTACAAAACTTGCAGGTCTTTGGATGTACCCAGTAAGACACGCTTCTCTGAAGAGAACGTCTTCATGTTAAAGCTGGATCCTGAGAGAGGGCGCCTTCAGACAAAGAGTTTTAAAAGATGGATATTTTTTATGTTACTCTGAAATGAAATAACTGATACACGTTTCTAGCATTTGGAGGGGCCCTCCCAAAAGGAGTATTTTATTTCCTTCTTTTCTTAGTCTTGTAAAATACTGTGCAACCAGCCCTTCAGAGCCTAGTCAATCAGCTGGAATGTGATTTCTGAGCATCGGGAGAGAGATGCAGCCCCAGGGACTGCTCACACCTCCTCCCTGCTTCACCTCCTATCACACAGCTAACGAAGTGATGGGATGTTCCTGGTTAGGGTTTTCTGTTATTTTCCCTCCGCTGTAGTATCACAAAAGAACCAAGGACAGTTAGTGCTTTTTGGTCTGAGCATTAGGGTTAATTATAAATATACAGGCTGACAGAAACCGTTGCTATATAAACATTCAAGTGTTCCACAGCCATGCAAAAAACCAGGAAGGTGGAATTAAGATACACCAAAATGAAATGGTTATGTTGAACTGGATGGATTAGGTTTATGCCAAAGTCCGCCCTACCTCCTGCCAGCAAATAATGTTGCTAGGTGGTCAGAGGTTGAAAAAATTCTGGTCATATTTGTAAAAGCTATCACTTCACCAAGTCCATTGATCTTTCCACAAACCTGAAAACCCCAAAGGCAGTGGCTGCCCAATCTCTGCCAGTGCTCAAGGCCAGACTGGACAGGGTTTTCAGCAGCCTAGTCTAGCCCCTACCCATGCCAGGGGGTTTGGAACTAGATGATCTTTAAAGGTTCCTTCCAAAATAAATAAGTCTATGATTCTATGATGTTCACACCAATAGGTACAGTCTTCTGCTTGTTACTGAACACCTTGGGCCTGTTTGCCCATGTTAAAATGCACTGAGATATTGGGCACCATCTTGTGTCTGACTCAGGACCATTCTATGATTTAGTTTAAGAGACATAGATACCAGACTGAAAGGGCATTTTCTACATTGAACCATAGGGGCAGCTCAAGGGAAGACTGCAAGAATTCAGTGCATGAGAAAGGGTGTGTAACCCAAACTAACCCGTGGTAGCAGTGCTGTTTTGTGATGTATGATTTCCGTGGACATAACCCAGGAGTGGCTCTCCTGAAGATGCTGTAGTAGCAGTTTGAACAGAGAGGCATTTTGGCGTCTGGTTGTAGATTAAAATGTCGGGTTTTGCATCATCTGATTACATAAGTAATTTGTTGTTATGAAATGTTTCAGCAGCTTACTATCTAAATGCAAGTTTCCAGTCTTGAGCTAGAGGTTCAGCAACATTGCCTTTGGCTGAATGGTGTTTGTGAGCTTAAATTTAACCAGATGCATGTAAAAGCTTATGAAATTAAAGTCTGATATGTCACAGGCATGAAAATATGTAACCATTTTTAGGGAGAACAATCCCTGCTGCCTTCACCTTTCATGTCTTAGACTTTAGGGCTGATCATGCACTTCTGTGGCAGAAGTTTGCAGGGTCAGACAGGCCTTGGCACCACAAAGGGCTTTGAATGAAGGGGAAAAGGGTGCAGGTTCTAGTTAAGTCCAGGAAAAGCAGAAAGGATGTTTCTGAAGAACAGAAAGAGCTGCACTTCTGTTATTCCAGCTCTTCTCATGAGTGCTTCTGGCGTTCTTACCAGAGCCTCTCTTCTGAAGGAGGAATCCAGCTCAGAAGTACCAACATGCCTGCCTGTGATAAAAGCAGCTCTGCTGAGGGCAAAGAGAGGCTCCTCTTTGCTGGAGGTGCATGCTTTCCTCAAGTATGGGCTTGCCAGAGATACACTGGGGAGAGGCACTCTTCATTGAGGAGAGCACTGATGCATCACTTCACTCAGTACCATCCCCTGCTAATTAAAGCTTCTAGGAGAGCACAGTAACACAAGAAAGAGATTGTGGTGAAGATTTCAGAAGCTGTAAAAAATGCATTACAGGAGAAGAGTTTGCATGCTGCATGTCATATCTGAGTCACCCTGCATGCCATATCTGAGTCACCCTGCATGCCCAGGTCCCACTAGCACTATCTGCTGCAAGAGGCAATTATATGACCGGTTCCCTGCTCACATGTCCAGGAGGAGCATGCATAACTAAACTTATGCCTACATAAATATGAATGTGTATAAATTTGATCTATACTTAGAGGTCTATGGTAGCAAGTATTGCTATGATTCAACATAAAAACATTAAAGTAAAAAGTGTTGGAGTTGGCATTCTTGCTGTTTAAGAAGTGCTGCAATTTGGCCAGACATCACTGGCTGAACTTTAGTCTTGGATGCAAACTACCATACAATGACAGTAATGAGTATTTTATAGGCTGGTAGCTCAGAGGATGAAAGCTGATTCCCTCCCCAGAGAAATGATCCCAGGCTACAGTGCTAAGCATGCTAACAAGAATGCTTCTGAATTGTGCTCTGCCCTGCTTTTGCAGTTTTTCTATGTATGGATTCACCTTTATTTTTCACAGGATAAGGGAAGTTATAAAACACCTTTCCAACTACAATTGTCAAACATTTTGACGTTTTTCTCCCACCTCAGCCTTCACCAAACCTGGGGTATCTCAGGGCAGCAGTGAGCTAGCAGGTCTGCTCTCTCATAAAGATGGCTCCAGGCACCAGTTAGGCATGGCCCTCACAGCACTTTCAGTATGTGTTCCTCTGCAGAGACTCTAGTTATCTAGTTGTCTAGTTGTCATGGGTCCTGAGGGCCCATGGCTCCTGGTTTTTGAGGAGCGAAACAGCTAACATGTCCATCTGTACCTTGGAGCCATCAGGCCTGAAGCTTTTGACCAAGAAGCACTGGGCACTTAGAAATCTGTCTTGCACCCTGTGATGGGCTGACCCTAGCTGGATACCAGATACCCACCACAGCTGTTCTATCAGCCCTCCTACTCAGCTGGGTGGGAGAGAGAAAATGCAATGAAAGGATGGTGGGTTGAGATAGGTAAAGGGAGGGATCATTTGGCAACTACCATCAAGTGCAAAAGAGATGACTTGAGTTTATTACTAATCAAAATCAGAATAGGGTAATGACAGAAAACCAAACCTTAAAAAAACTTCTCCCACCACTCCTCCCTTCTTTATGAGCTCAAGTTCATTCCTGCATTTCTCTACCTCCTCCCTGCAGCAGCTCAGGTGGATGGGAAATAGGGGTCCTGTTCAATTCACCGCATGTTGTCTCTGCTGCTTCTTCCTCCTCACGGGAGGGCTCCTCACACTCTTCTACTCCAGTGTGAGGTCCCCTCCCCGGGAGACAATCCTCCATGACCTGCTCCAGTATGGGTCCCTTCCATGGGGTGCAGTCCCTCAGGAGCAGACTGCTCCAGTGTGGGTCCCAATGAGCTCACAAGTTCTGCAGCAAATCTGCTCCAGTGTGGGCTCCTCTCTCCATGGGATTTCTATGGTGTCACAGCCTCCTTTGGGCATCCCCCTGCTCTGACATGGGGTCCTCAATGAGCTGCAGGTGGAGATTTGCTCCTCCA